>JAWWEP010046079.1:0-11709 GCA_035582995.1 Sycophila quercilanae | reverse complement strand
ATTTTTATTAATTCATTTTCATTTATTTTTAGGTACTTTTGTGAAGCCATTTTTAACGGTGGTGGATCCCCTTAATGCGCTGAATAGTAGTTGTCGTGTTTCTGTGCAATTGAAGTATAGTATAAGGTATTAATAAAAAATTCATGCGTAATTAAAATTTTAGCACTCGCACGCAGGAGTAAAATAATACCAAATTCAAATTATCTTATCAAATTTAATTATCTTAAATATTTAGAATATTTAATAGTTCATTAATACAATTTAATTTTTAATATTCTATTTTTAGGAAGAAGATTATACGGTAAGGAATAATATCTTAATTTATCATGTTAGGGGTATGATGTGCAAAAAGTTCGATAATTTATTAATTTGAAATTTTTAAAGCGGTGATTTAGTAAAGCAGAACCCCATCTGTGGACAAGCTTACGTATTTGAGTACATATAGCTCCTGTTACATTAAGCGAGTTTCAGTACGGTAGAAATCTTCGTTACCACTGCCAAGTGCGCGGCCACCAAGAGCGTTACCTCCGGCAGTCAACTCCGGCAGCAGCACGATTACAGAAATCTTCCTTTACCTACATGACCTTCTTTATCAACAGTGGTTATTTTTTACTCGAATTTAAGGTATAAAGTACGTACAGTCGAAGGAATTCTATTATTTCTGTAGGTTTTAAAAAAAAAATAGAAAACTAGTAAGTATAAAAACTACGTAAACTAAAGAGTAAATGGATAACCGAAAATCTCCAATGTGTTAAGAAAAAGATACAAGAGAAAATAAAAGACAAAAAGGTATCTTTTTACCGTGTTACCATGTTTTTGAACATTTTTGAAAATATTCCAAAAAAAAATTAAATGCCCTTAAATGCATTTGACTTCTACTAAAATCGCTTGAAAATTTTTAAGCGCGAAATATTTTTGTTATAAATATTGAACGCTAAAGATACAAAACTAATGCCATATTTATAACTAAGAGCAATACTGACACTTTTTTAAAAATTTGTAAAAGGATCTACTTTAGTCGAGTGTATTATAATTAATTCAATTCAATTTCTTAAAAAAAATGGTTTAAATCATACGAAATTCATATCTCAATCAGTAACACAAATATTTTAAGATTTATAAACTGATGATTAGTTACGAACAAAGATATAAATTTTTAAACTAAACCAACATTTATCTTCCAATATTTTTGATAAGCAACTGTTGCATCAAAAGCTACAGCTTTAATATTTAGAAGATATTAAAATAAAAGCCATGCGTTAAAATTTTAACGAATTCAATTCAATACATCTATGACTTGATTGTAAAAGTACTCAAAAAACGCTTAAAATTAATAACCACAATAAATCATTGGGATTATTGGCGCAGACATTTATTATTTAGCCCACGGTTTTAAAAGACATTTAACCGAAGATAAAAAAAATGATATATTTTCTACGCCATCAAAGACAGTTTTCTTTGAAACGATCAACAACCGAAGTCGTAAGCACCGCTTCACCTTTAAAATCCATAATCATTCAATCATTAAGCCAGCGCGAATAACAAGAAAAACGAGACGCTACACCTCCGCCCCGTTCCCCTCATCTTCGAGCGCATTTAGCGTGCTAAGTATTATTCCAGCACGCGTACTCGCGAAATTACAGACCTTCCTTTACCTCCTCCATATCTCACTCTCCTTTTCTTTTCTCGGCGTCCGCCAATGAGCGGCCACCGAGGCCCAAAGTAAAACAAAGCAAATCGAGGGGCCCCCGCAGAAAGGAACAGAAACAAATCGAAACGGAAACGATCGAAAAATAAAGCAAACGGCAATAATGGCACGCTGCTCGCCGTGGTCCGAGCCGGTATACAAAGGAGAGGTGGTGGCTGCGCGGCTCGTGCTCCACGACGACCTTTGACCGTGACAAGAGAGAGACAGAGAAAGGGTCTGACGCGCAGAGCCGCGAGGCCGGGCACGCGAGGCAGGCCTCGGACTCCTTTGTAGCCCCGAGGCACGCGCTGGCTCCCCCCACCCCCGGCGCCTCGTCTCCCACCCTCTTATTATTCGCTCGCGGGCCCGCCGGGCCTCCTCCTCCCCCTCCACCGGCGATGCCCCGCGCGCGATTGGCCGGACTCTCCGTCCTTCTCTCTCCCGGGGCCCCGGCGAGCTGGGGAGGGGGGTAGAGAGAATGCGAGGTATGCGTGCGTGTACCACCTATTAGTGGGCCTTGCGCGCGCCGTACCTGCCCGTGGTATCGGCGAAACGAGGAGGGGGAGGTAAGGAGATGAATCGGAAGAACGCGTGCGCAGGAAATATCTCTCTTTCTCGATGATGGGAATGGGCCGTGCACGCAACGCGGCGCATCCGCGGAATGTGCGCGCCCGCGGGTCATGTCCACGCTTCTATACGGTAGGACGGAGCTTCTTTTTTCGGGCGAAGGGAGGCACATGCCTCGCGTTATTCCAAATATGCGTTTTTGCCCTTTCAATTTGCATCCTCTTGGTTTTCTCTCTCTCTCTCTCTCTCTCTCTCTCTCTCTCTTTTTGAGCGACAGCGGCTCCTCTCCTCCTTCGCGAAACGGTCATTTCGTCGGCGCGCCACGCTGCTTCGCATCACGAAACGATTGCTTCGAGCGAGCCGAGCGATGATATGATGGTTATAAAGCAATGCAGACATTTTTTTACCGTGTGAGATATTTTAGTATATGGTAATGAGAATTATCGCATCGTAACCTGATATCAATATTCACGATGGTAGTTACAACTCTCTAATCGAAAATTTGATTCGTGAATTAGGTATAGAAGCCTTCTACTATAAGGCCTAAGAGCGAATGTTAACATGCAAGTATTAGCTTCTAATAAGTGAATATCTATTTAATAGGTAATAATTTAATAATTCCACCTTACCAGGTAATGCTGGAGGTCTGAATTACATTATATACTATTGCAATTAGTTTTTTCAGGTGATCAATAATTTATTGTCAAAATCGAGTTAAGAATAAATTTGACAACCAAATGAAAATAAACATATCCCATGTTACAAAAATCAATAAATTGTGACAATAATTAAGAGTTCTCTCAAAAAAGAAAAAGATGGTTGTCGAATGGATCGTGAAGATAAGACACAAGATCGATAATAAAAGGAGCTAGTAAATATTGTTGGCGTTGCCTTGGTAAGACAAGCGCTGGCTCGTATGCCTTTTGCGTTTTATTTTTTGCTACCGGGAAGGACAGCCAAAAAAAGCTCGAAGCGACGATCCGCCCTTAACTGCCGAGTGGCTTGCGAACGCGTCAACCATAAATTTGGCCCTGGTGCTCGACGAGAGAAAGATACGCGTTCACATTAACTCTCAATTTGCTGCAGTACGGGAAAAGAAACGTCTTAACTTAGGACCGTAAAAGATTTTATTTTAAAAGCTGCTACATATACATTAAGCAAAATTTTGTCGGCATTACAATTCTATCAATTTCTTTTCGACGTAATTGAAAATCAAAAGGTTACCATTTAATATTGTCTAAAATTTAATGCTATACCACGCTCCAACTATATTTACTCATGTATTCTTCAAATTTCAAACATACTAATAAAAAGTTTTCTTTTTTAATTTTTAACTTTCCTATTATCATATTTCAAATTTTTAATCAAAACGCTGTTTTTCCCTCAAATTTAAATTTGATTTAAAAAAATTAAAAACCATTTTTCTCCATGATATTTATACGCTACTAATTGAAATATTTTTTTCTCATAAAACTCTGTAAAATTAAAATATAAAAAAATGATGATACTTATGAACGACCTATCTTCCAAAATTTAATATTTAAACTAACGTACATAAACTGTTTTTTTCCGAAATTAATTAAAATTTTATGCAAAAAATAATTCGAAAAAAGGATTTAGCAACATAGTCTATTTTATTTAAGGCATTATTAGTAGATATTATTCTTTTACATAGATCTTAAAAAACAGAATTATTTTTTAAATAGTGCATTTTAACTGATATTATCTGACTGATATCAACTCAAAAATTTCGAAATTTTTTATTAATTACATTGTTTCCAGCGAAAACGAGTTGTAGATTAATTTTGAACTTGCAGTAAGAAAAACAAATACTTATTTGCGGCGAATATTTTACATGCGAGAGCTGTGCAGTCTTTCACGTCGGAGAGATAACAGCCGACTTTTTGGAGCTAGGGGCGGCGAAAAGGGCGTAGCCCTCTAATTATAATTATACGACGTAGGCATTAGGAGCGCTAAATACCGGGTAAGCACTGTCAAGAATGTACCGCCTCTAGAAGAAGGCTAAACATTGTTCGCCGACTTACATGCGCCAACGAAAAATTCCGTCGTTTATTTTGTTTAATTTGTGCAACACTTGTGCTGGTATAATGGAGTGTTGAAAATGATTCATCCATTCAAGAGAATAATAATAATAATAATAATAATAATAGAAAAAATCAATTATATTTATCCTTATAATACACTGAAAAAAAGGTCAGTAATCAGAACTATTAGTTGTTTCAACTAATATTTAGTAGTTTCAACTAAATTTTGATTGAAACAAATAATTTTGGTTGAAACAAGTGAATATTAGTTAAAACAAGTAACGGTTAGTTATGACTACAAAACTTTTTTCGCAGTATACTCTGGATAGAAATTAGAAAGTAGAAGCTTTAATGTTAGCACATTAATTTAGCAATTAAAAAGTCTAGTCATTTTATTTTGCTCATTGAGTACCTATGGGTAGATTTTAGTATAAGAGTAAATCAGTTAAATTTAAGTGTAAGTAACGAAAAACTATATATTTTTAATTTTAATCTTTACACCAGATTACTTCGAAAGCTTCTTCACAAGACTTTGACAGTTTATAAAGCAATGTCTATGAGTAATTAATTAATTTATATCGAAGACCAACGTCCCTTACACGATGCAGCAATTTGTTGCAATTACACTAATCAAACACGAGAACTGGCTATATCTTGACTAGAGCAGTTTCTGCATTACAACCTTAAAATTAAACACCCTCACATTTTGTACGTCACTTAAGCAATTATTGCCAAGTGATCAGAAAATGAATGTATACACATCCTTTAAAGAAAAATAGCGAGAAAAAAAGTCAATTACCGCCTAAACAGTTGATATAAATCGAGATGGAGGGAAGAAAGGTTAACTGCACCGGCGGAACGCACAAAGCGCCAAGCTCAATGGAATAATTATCGCAGCGACACTTGACCCGAGCGCGAAATAAAGCGTGTCTTCTAAACGATCCGACGCACGCTAACCTGATAGATGGCCTCCTGGTGCAACAGGTAAGGGCGATTCCGAGCCCCTGATAACCGTAATTACCGCGTGTGTCATTCGGCGAACAAAAGAGCCCCGGAGCTACGAGACTGGCATTTATCACATTTCGCCCTCACCGACTTATTGTTGGAGAACTGCGACGCGTCCACTGCGGACTTTTTCGAGCCTGCAGGCTCTCTCTCTCTCCCTTTCTCTCCTCTCTTCTTTCTCTTTCTCTTTCTCTCCTGCCCACTCGCGCGGCCTGCACTTTTCGCGCTTGTCCCTCGCGTGCTCTTCCACTTAAATCTTCCGATGCGCCCCTTTTTTTTTGTCTCTCCTCCCCGGCTTCGCCCTTTATCTTCCGAATTGTTCTTCCTTTTTGTCTTTCGGCTACTACACAATAATCTTCCCTTTTCTTTTTATCGGGAAGACTGGCTTTTGAAGTTGCTTATACATGCTGGCAATTAACATTTTTGTCGTGGCGATCGTAAATCCCTTTCTAGGTGCAATTAACGCGCTCGTTACTTTATGACAATGTGAAAATGAAAAATGGCTTGCGGGTTGATGAAAAGTATTTTAAACAATGAGATAAATGATATTTTGGCTTCGAGCAAAGCAAGGGTGGAGCAGTGAGAATCAACCATAATCGCAAGGATACAATTTTTAAACGTCCTTTATACTAGCGTCATTACTTTTTATAAGTATAAAAACTCTTTTTTTTTTAAATCAAATTTTAGCATGCAACCTAAACTAAATAACAACATTTGATTAAAAATTCTTAATTAAAACGAGGATTCAATAGAAATTTTAGCTGATAGGCCTCGAAAACTATTTTACGACACTGTGCGTCTGACCACACGCGACCTCGTACTACTTTAAATAGCCGAGCAACATAAAAAAAAGGTCAAAGAGTCCAAGCGTCGATTTCGCGTGTCCGATAAGGAAATTTACAGTAAAGGGCAGCAACGACACACAGGAATAATAAAGCAGCCGCGGCACCGATCGATAAATCTCTTCAAGCCTCGGAATAAAAGGGACACAGCAAACAATCCGCCCGCCTCATTTTTCAGGATCTCGCGCGTCCTCCGGTATCTGCGCGCATCTCCGTCCGTCTTCGATTCATCCTCCTCCGGGTCTCTCCGAGGCCCTCGGTCGCGCGGCGGGCGTTTTCGACTAATGCACTAATAACACGGCCGGGGGGCGCGCTTCGCGCAACCGGCGATTAATAAACGCCGCACGCTGCCGGCGCTACTCGCCTATTGTCTCTCTGTCTCTCTTCCTCGCGCCGCTCGTGGGTGGAACCGCGCGTAATTGTCAGTCTTGCCGCTCTTCAAGCCCCGACCGCCTCGGATTTTGGTTATGGATGTACGTATAATTTCGAGCCTGATAATACGAGGTTGGAGCGGATAGGAGGAGTGATGCTTTTACTTAGCGCGACGAAGGAATTGGGCCTTTTTTCGTGGGAAGCGGCGTTCTAGGATCTTTTATTGCCCGCTGATTCGTGTCCCTCTAATATGGTTTTTGCCTTCAGTCTCGCTTAAAAGGGCGAAATCTTGAATTTAGCTGGAAATCTGATGTGGGGTGTTTCTGTGCTGTATACCTGATGATTAATCATTCTAGGCATATAGTCTGATTTTACAATTTGAGCTGGAAATCTATATGTAAATGATATGTAGGTATTATCTTCTGCTTAGAAGACTCAGAAAGATGCGGATATATTGGGAAGAAATTTTATATATTATTTGAACGATTGTATTCCTTTTTTTTTCAAATTGAAAATTAATATCAGTTAAATATCTCTCAAAATGTTACTTTGATCATCAATTCCTATTTGACCGAGAATTTATTCTTTAATCTCTCACGATCATCTTATTAGATTTATTAAAATACTTTACAACATCCTACCATCCTGTTTTTCAAAAACAATATTAAGATAAATGTAATACACTTAGACATAATAGATTTTTCAAAATATTTTGAATGCGAATTATTATCATTTAATTAAAATTGGAATGAACCCAGATACATGAGGTTTTTGCGTACATTTTTTTTTTTTTTTGAACTTTATCCTGTATAAAAATTCGCATTGATCGAATCTCGTCAGTCCGCTTCTTAACACGACACTTTCGGTATATTTCTCGAAACGGTTCACTTTCGCTGCTCAACAAAAGCTCGTGAGGTTTACGGCAACGATGGAACGTGCTCCGAGCACCGGCACAAATAAGATAATCTCCATTATAAACCGAGAGAGGCTGGGTAAGCAAACTGCCAGTGGAGCTATTTACTCGCCGCAGAGAGATAGAGAGAGAGAGAGAGAGAGACAGCAAGGGACAAACCTGGAGGGGAGCAGAGGAGGAGGGATAAAACAGGAACAAAGTAATAACGACCAAAATGAAAGTACAAAAAAAGGTGAGCTGTATTCTTCTCGGGGAAAAACTCGCGGATGCTTCTTAATGCCTTCTTCATACACCCGAGGAGAGTGGATTTAATCTGTAAATATTGTGTGCCGCCTGAGATTCTTCCAACGTTCCTTTCGTTTTCTTTCTAATTCTTAGTGCAATAGCAGGGGCGTAGATGGCGCGATAAAAAAGTAAAAACTTGGTTACTTCATGAAAAAATCCCGGAAGTGTATAACAGTAAGTCCTTCGAAAAAAAATCTTTATCGCGAAAGATATGTCAAAATATTTTAGTTTTTTAATTCAAGGTGAAATTATTGCAATGTACTTCGGTAGAAGTGACTTACCCAAGGCGCACTACAATCGCTGCTCCCAAGGCTTTGAAAAGCCGGCACGCAGCGGAACGTCATTTTGGGTTTTACGTTTAAAATGCCGACAATTTATTCGGAAGTGATTTCCAGTCACAACTTACCTAGAACAAAGCAAAACACATAGTTAGTGATCGAAATTGTTGAAAATCGAATGTTATATAAAAGTATATTTACATTCGTAAAAAGATTAATTATCTATTCTGTTATCTGTAATAATAATTATAATTCTATTATCTGTAACAGTAATTATTTTTTCTGACCAGCTCAGAAAAATATTGCCTAAACCTTGAACCGTAAGATAGTCAACAATATTAGTAAAGGATCTGGCCAGAATCTGCCGACCAACAAGTTACTATGCTAATGTAGGATCTGCCATGTGGACGTAAATATCGCAACGCTTCGATATATATTCAGATTAATTCTTGATAGAACATTTTTGAAAAACTGCAACGTTGCTTGGAAATTTGGTTTCGCATTAGAGAAAAATCGAACGCACTTTATGGCACGAAATTTACACCTCTCATTAATTACCAATGGTAATAAGAGCTTGCTAAAATTTGCGCCATAAAATGCGTTTGATTTTCCTTCGATGCGAAACCAATTACCATGCGATGTTGCAGTTTTTAAAAATCGTTCCATCAGAATCCAAGGTAACCGAATGTATTTCCATGGAAATAAGGCCTTGAACTATTGCGATATTCACATGGATAAGTCAACGTTACGTTACCATCAGTGATTTTTAGAAGTATTGATTAGATTTTAGTCAGTAATTACCGCCAGTACTTGAGTTTTGTGGTCATAATTTACACCACAACTTGACCAATTACCAGAAAAAAACTCTGGTTAATTATTGGTCAATTTTCTACTAGAATCATTAAAAAAAATGTTATCAATATCAAAATTACACGAAATTAGCGACTCGCAAATTATTTCCTCGTTCATCACAAGTTTAAACGGCTTATTCATCATTCACCCGCTCGTATGGTTTTTGTTTATTCATTACAGTTCAATTTCAATAGCGCAAAGCCGGGCTTGCGCCGAGCATTGCGCAGCCGGCAGTGATCAAACCAGCGCATAAATTTCTGAGGATAAAAGAAAAAAAAAAGGAATCCGTAGGAACCGGTCTAAGAGAGCGAGCGACCGATGAAAAATTCAGTCGAGTAATTTCATGAATAACGTAGCCTGCCGTGCGTGCCCCCCTCCCCCCCTCCTCCCACCTCGCAATCTACAATTCAACGGAAAAATCCCTCTCGCCGGCGAGAGCTCGTATACGTACGGTCCTTCGATATCTAGCGCAAATTCAAATGCGCCTCGCTCCACCTTAAATCTCGAAAATCTCATCGAGAGTATATATATACGAGTTGCCCTTTCCCGGCGCTGCATAAACGCGGCTCTCCCCTCCGTATGTATAACAGAACGGTTCAGTTGATTTTTCAGAGTCATATCGGCGATTCTATATAGTCACTGTACTGTCGATGAAATGATTTTTTTTTCTTTTTTGGCTGCAAACGTTTGTTCCCCCGCGTATAGTCCGCTTTCGGAAATATACAGTGCCATTTGTAATTTAAATTTATTCGACGAGTATGCAAATGATTATTTGCTCGATGTACGCAGCATCCCTAAGATTATTGATTGATACTCGCGTTAATAAAGTTTTTAAGGTGTTATTATGGTAACTCGTTGGTATACCTTCTCTGCAGCAAAGGACACTGGTTACAGACGTTTGAAAATTTAGACGTCATTCCTGCGAAAGATTAAAATCTCTCGGTGCTGTTGTTATTTATTATCTTACATCTTTATTAAGGTGCTCACTTCTTTTCTCATTTACGCCGCCGCAGAATTTACTTTTACTCGGGCATTATCTCTCTTTGTTCGACATTTTGCAAGTGCAAGTGCGCGTGAGGAGTAAACCTGTAGTAGTTATAATCACTGCGCAGACGGTAAAACATAAAAAAAACCTATATCCAGTCTCTCACTTAACAAGGCAACTTGAATTTCATGTGATTATTACCCCCGCAAAGTACATACAGCAGAAATCAGATGATTCGACGAAAAACTGTAGTGATCTTCTTTGAGATGACTGTCATATAATTTGAGAAATTCTCGTATTCTATACGAAGAACACAGTATAAATTTGTATCTGCGTTTTATTAAAATATAAATTGTTTCAGACGAAAGTTGGATTCTCTAAATTACTTAATTTTTTCTTTTTCTTGTTTTTCTATTCGAGAAAATAACTGACTTGCTGCAGTAAATTGAATTACAAAACACAAAGTGATTTAAATCCGCTTTTAAAAAACACGATCGCAGTGTATTGTGAAGCCTTGAAAGAAATTACTTGCTGCAGTTAATGGATAAGCCTCTGCTTAAATGGCGCCAAAATCCAAAAAGTTTTAATAGAAATTAAATCATTAAACTCTTTAATGTTCCAATTATTGTTAATTTCATTTTAAATAAAATAGTGTATTATAATTAAACAATAAATATAATTCTGAAGGATTTTTCAGGATGCAATAGAAAATCACCGCAGCAGCATTGTATATAACGTCGGTTTCAACAGATGAGTATTGAGACTCTTAAACAATTCAAATCTTCTGCATATAGAGTCATCGAAATCGTGCCGCACTTAAAATTTCTTTTCTATACTCTTATTTTCCTTACACTCTTAAAAATAATTAAACTCTGTAAGACTTTCGCTCATCATATGGCATCGTTCACAGGAAATTTCTGCAATCACTAAAAAATCCTTATATACCACCTCAAGTCTGCAAGTTCTGCAATCGACGATGTGCGTGCTGGTGAGGACGCTCCCCCCGTACTATATAACTTCAACATTTTTTTATATTTCCCCGATATTCGTGTGTAAATACAGGCACCCACATACACACATGCACTTACACACATCAGCATGGAATGCGCGCACTCGCTACGCGACTCAGCCGTGCACGCCTAATGCTCGCCAATTGCGAGAGGGCGGCTGAGAGAGAAAGAGAGAGCGAGAGAGTGATAGAGGGGGAGGCATTATGAATATTCAAGCGCGACTGGCAGCACGGCATGGCTGCGCGCGTTCGAATCCATTATTCATTCCGGCTGGCACCGTCGCCCGAGAGGGAGAGCGACCGGCTCCCTGACTGCCGCCGAACTATTATATATACCTCCAGCGCGAGCTCTTTCCCTCTCGTCGATGTCTCATGTGCTCCCGCGCTATATTATACTAGAATATCGCACATTTCGCCTCGGTGAACTGGCTCCGGTATACTGAGCTCTATATATACTCGCACTGCATTGCATCGATGGTTGAGGCTTAAGAATTAAATTTGTCGGTAATTTAGTTACATTTTATTGAGTATGTATAATATTGCAAGAATATTGTGTTTTATTTGCTTGCTAATTAACTTTATTATTGTGGTTGTTAAAGGGGGTGCGCTCACTGTGGTTTAGAAGGTAATGAGATAGTAATGAAAATTTCAATCAAATTTATTTCGCGTGCAATTTGGAAAGTGTATATTATTAACATATAAATCTGTAATTATAATAGTTAGATATCCACGCTTAAGTTTTTTTCTTTTTTTTCTTTTTTTTTTTTTTTTTTTGAAAAATTGATCAGAATTACAATAGTATATTACAACACTTGTGCGTTAATTGATTAATTAACCCGTGCGATGGTTTTCGCACGAGCGAAGCGAGT
>JAWWEP010046018.1:0-11720 GCA_035582995.1 Sycophila quercilanae | reverse complement strand
TCGCTCGCTGCGCCAAGCTCGTTCTCTTGCTCCGGGCATAAATGCATAAATGCGAGTTTCAAGTTGGAAATTTAATGCGAACTGCCACTCGGAGTATTCTGAATTTCTGCAGTATCGTATGAAAATTTGTCGCTGACTTTACTCGTGTTCGCGTTTCAGCATTCTTTTATTATCCAAAGTGTTGAATATATTTTAATTAAAATGCTTTTAACAGTGAAAAGAATTGGTTTTAGACATTTATTTTAAATTAATCAATTCAATTTGCAGTAATATGCTTATCATTTCATCAGAATTAATAATAAACTGTGCAGGGTAATTAATCCAGGCACTATATACGATAATTTATTATTTATACTTGATAATAATAAAGAGTTAGCTTTTCCCGAACAGAGGAGGAAGTTTAAATTGAAAATGGTGGAAAGAAGAAATCATTGTACCGGCTGTTACGTCCGTATTTTATTTAAATTCCAGCTTGAAGGAGGAAGGTGCGGAAAAACTAGAACTCGGGGGAATCGGTGAGCGCGACGGATTGGGCGCAGCCGAGAGACCCGGCCGCACGCCGTCCGGCGCGTTCATCGCGTTATGCCGAGCGTGCAGATGCGGCATCGTCTAGACCGGGACAACGAGAGTGAGAGGGAGACTTGGCCCGGCTTCCGCAGCGCGGTGCCCGCGTATGTGTATTTTTAAAAGCGAATCTTTCCACGTAAAGCAGTTTCACGGAGACGCCCCGAAGAAAGCGCTAGATAATTATTTCAAGACCCACGCAGCTTTTCCTCCGATGCAAGTCGGATTTTTAGGAATCGGCCGCAAGCCGTCCCAGCGGGAAAGGGCTGGAGCTTTCAAAATAGCCCCAGAAGGTACAGCGGCTTCGTGTCCAATGAAGACACTTATTTTCGGATTCGATAAATCTCGAGTGTTGCTCTTTCGTATGATCGCGGTGTATTAATATCGATTGTCATTATGAGGCCTCGACAAAAGGAAACCTCTCGATTGACTCGGCTCTCTGTGATCGCGCGGATGCTCTTCTCGGAATGGCACAATGCGCTCGGCTTGAATTGCCGACAAATTTGATAAAAAGCAGCAGACGCGAAAGAGCCTATTTCAAAATTTATGTCGTGGACAAGAGTACGCTAACAATTTGAAGAATCCAGCGCTGTGCTGGAAAGGCTGCTATTACGTTGGAATCGTACGTCGAGGCGGCTTGGCGCGGCGATGCTTTTGCTGGCAATACCCCAGCGAATGAGAGCACCTCGTGGATATTGTTTTAACGTAGGCTCTTGCTTCGAATGCCCGGCAATTAGTTGACAAAACCACAGGTACGTAACATTGTGCGCTCAATTGTGCGTGAAGCGATGCAGGACGATAGCGAAATTAAAGTTGGAGGATACGCATTAATAAAAATTAAATATGTTTTTTTCAATGTTTATCAATTTAGCCGTCGAGAATGTCTAAAAGAATATTAATTTAAATGAAATTAAAATATGCTGCTGTATGTATGTGCAAGATTACATAACAGTAATAATTTAGAATAGAGTCTGCGGCTTGATAAATAAACTATAAATTAAAACTTCTTAAAAACTTAAAGTTAAAATTTATAAGTCAAGCAATTTTGCACTTCATTAACTTGAATTCTAATAACGAACTGTTCATTCACTAATATCTAATCAGCATTGCTCTTGCCGTTGATGCGTTTTTACATTTCTTTTTCGCAGTTTGTTAAGTTTTGCTGTACATGTTAATTCCACTGCGCATGTTACTCAATAATGAGGAAACACTTCTCTATGTTGAAGAACAGAATCACATTTACAGGTAGCTTTAATTATATCTTTATTTGTATTTTGGTTGTCTCGATATTGGGTGCATTGAATTAGTGAAAGTTTGAATTCCTCTGATACCTCTGTTGAAATATAAAATGGTAATTGATGTCGCCTATGACTTGCGACAACTATTATTAGGTTGAATTTTAATTCCAGGTGGATTTGCAGGACATACCTTTAATAGAGTCTTCTTTGTATATTCTCTGCGTTGCATAATTAAAAATGTTTTCAGCACGAAAAGAGGTAAATATTATGAAAAACGTAAGCAAGGCTCACTGATGATCATCAACTAAAAGGAGGCGACGCGTGATCATCTTAAAAACGAGGAGAGTCAAATGCAAGTTGCAACCAATAAACTGATCCCGGCAGCTTTAGAACACATCCAGGGCATGTAGAATAAAAATGAAAGTTATCTACGGAAACAAGCCTCGTAGAGCAAATGATCAGTCATCCGTGTCACCATTTGGCACAATGAAACATTCCCTCCCCGCGACTTATCGGATGTAACGATCTTGAGAGTGCGCGAGTTAGCGGCGAGAAAAAAATTTGCGCGATGGATCTCGTCGAGCCAACTGCCGGCAGCGAGGCACAATGCTTCGCGAGCCAATGCGCGGCTATAAAACATTTCAGCTGGTTATTCAGAAGACACTTGAATAATTAGCCGTTAACCTACATTCGGGGCATCGCGCGCGCCGAACACACGTAAGATCGCGATCTCGCAATCATTCACGTGCGGCGCATTATACCAGCGTATGCGTACGCGATCGCGAGCGCTGCTCTGCGTCAGCCGGAGCTATCAATTCACTTTTATGCACATGTGCAGTGTCGCGAGTCTAGTTTTCTCGTCAAGCTTAATGCGGCTTTCCATTAATTTTAACTCCACTCGCGCTCATGCTCAGGCTCCGCGTGTCTGTCTTTTTTTTTCTCTTGCTCGATTTTATATCATCTTTACGCCGTGAGCGCATGACGTACGCGCGAAAACCTAATGATAACGTACATTTTTATTAGTGCTTTTCTGCTGTTTTTTCTTCATCAATGGGCATAAAATTAAAAGTTTTCGATGACGATTATCAGCGGGAAAATTTTTAAGGCGCAAACAAACAGTATTTCATCCGGGACATTTTCCAACAATGTAAGGGGCTTGTTTTTCACGTTGTATTAGCTTTCTCATAAAAGATGATGAAACATCGGGCGTCCAAATGCGATTTAAATCTAAAAACTGTAGTCCAGTGTGCATAGCATTAAAGCTGTGATTACCTTCGGGTAGCGGGTGAAGCGTGACTGTAGTAGACAACCTTCCACTTCCCGTGGAGACCAGATGAGGCGTTTCCGTGTGGAACCTTAAAGCTCGACCGGACTCTCGCACCTCGAGGCCGGCAGCGTTCGCCATTCCTGCAAATAAATAGAACAGATTTCTCTTGTAAAAAAGGATTAATGCTAATTTCCCTCGCACTAATAATTGCCTTGGATTAATTAAATTAATTGAATCCTCGACATCTTTATGACGCGCTCGCGAATCGGCTCGAATCAATTATGGCGCTTTCACAGATAACACTATGTTTAGATCTTGATTTTAAAGTCGCAATTTATCCGTCCTTATGTTTAAGAGGAAATTGCTACTAATTTCTTAGAGCACTTGGCAAATTTCGCTGATAAAATAGCTCGATCGAAAGGAGTAACTGAAAATAATCATCACAAAGTATTAGGACTTTTTATTTTTCTGTCTCTAATGTGTACGAAAGAATAAAAAGCCACTAGATTCGAGGGAATAAAGTTAGAAAGATGTAGCCAAAAGTTCTTTTCGAGTGCCTAAAATGCAGTAATTTATAAGGCATTAATGAATCAAATAGCTTTGACCTGGAGTGGGGGAAGGTTTGACCATTTTCGAAATAAGAGAGGCGCTCGTTGCACGTATCCCTCGAGAAAAGTTCGGTGGAAAAAGGTACTCATCCGAGCAGTCGCCGGCAAGGTCGCGGTACTCACCGGCACGACCGTGACCCGTCGCTTGGGCTTGTATGCATCGCACGCAACGAAGTCAACGCGAAGGTAGCACCGCAGACGCGCCCGGAAACAAAAGCTCGTTACGGGCATCGCGGCGTCACGCGCGAGATGACGCCGCGAGGCTGCGAAGGGCAGGCGAGCGCTGTGGGAGGGAGCCCCGGCCGACGATGCCGCGGAGAGTTGAGCGAGACCCGGGAACCGGTCTCCTTCGAGGGGCTTCCCTTTTTTTCTCTTCGGCTCTTCTCCACCTTCGCAAGTGTGACTTTTCTCTCTGGGCTTTGCGTAGCCTTTTCGCCCGAGGAAAGTCGCGCGCGGAAATTCCTTCTGTTACGTTGCCTTTCTATGCGTGCGATGGCTAGTCGAATTTACTACGATGTCAGGAGACGAATGTTCAAATGCTTTTCCGACGAAGGAGCCCTCGTTATGGAATAATAAAACGGCACGATTGATAAGAAAGCGATTTGTCGAGTTAGTTGTTGACAACTAAATTAGAGCTATATTTTGTCAAAGCATTTTGTGCTGTTAAGGCACTGATCAAAAGAAATATTGAATAAACTAAATTCTACTTTGATCGTTCCTTTTCTTTGTTCGACCTCGGCTCTCCCCTCGCGGCCGACAGGTAGAAGAGGAGGCTCGCTAGCTCGTTTTTCATACTCCCTTTTACGCGCGCGCATATCTCGAACTCGGCACGGGTCATCGCCGCGCTCTCGGCCGCGCTCGCCTCCTCCAGGTATTCACCGGGCAGCTACGATGATGCGCTTTCCACGGACTTCTTTTTTTCTCTCCTCTTACCTTTGAGGCATAGCATTACGCACGGACGACGCGCGCAATTTCACATAAAAATGACCGAACTGGCTTATAATGAAAGTGTAAAAGCGCTTCTTGCCCGTAGCTGCGTCCTTTGGCCGTGGTTACAGCCTGCTGGATTGCGTAACCGCGATCGAGTTTATTAGGGTGCTTTATTTCGCCTCGGGTACCGACTTTTATCTGCTAGGAATTAAATCATTTCTTTCTGCTTTTTCAGATTACTGGCCTCTTATTTTATGCATGCTTACTTATTTCAAATAATGTCCTGCAATTTAAAATAAATAAATTTTATTACTGCAATCTTTGGAGTGTGCATTAAGTAGCTATTAAATATCTTCTTTCTTATCAAGCTTATATTTCGTACTTTACTGACATACTGTTTATAAAGTCGTTGAACAAGGTAGCTCGAGGTTTTTCAAATAAGCATTGACTTTTTACGAGGTAATCGCGCATAAATGACAATATCATGGGGGCGGTAATCGCTGCTATCAATAATTGTGCAAATAACCGCTTGTCGTAAATGGCAGCTCTTCAGAGGTTTGTATAGTAACATCTTTATTTCATAGTTTTCGGCTGCTTGGAGAAATCCACCACGCGAGGCCTTTTAATTGGGCTTTTAATTTTACTAGTAAAATGTACCGCCTTTCACGCGTCCACTTTTTTTATATATTAAATGGCATTTTAAAATGTTTCACAATATGCTGTCATTTCTTTCTTAAGAGAGGATTTTTGAGTGAATCCACAATGTTTAATCGTTCCTCAAATTCCTCTCTTTGATACAAAATAGTAAAAAGTAAGTTACTCTGAAAAGGATTTTTCCTTTTGAATTGCTTCGAGTTATTAGCTCCGTGCGATACTTACACCAAGGTGATTTGCAAGGTTATATTTCGTCTACGCATGACTATCTGCACATATAAGTCAGCACAAGCACAAGTACCGCATCAGAGCAAGTAGTCGCTCGAATCCAGTGATTCCCATCGCTTCCTGCACGTTTAAAGAAAAACAATTTTTTTCACGAATTTCGTAAAGGAGATCAGTGTATGAAATTTTATAACTACTACGAATATCTAAAGGGTAGCAGGTATTCCAGTCAATCTTCATACGTCCCTCGTTCCACGACGATTTAACAGTAAAGTAGCTCTATCGAGTTACACGCAGCGGAAGGATCGACAAGTATCTACAACGCCGCATCGCGGCGTTTAAAGAAGGAAATCGTATTGACCAAGTATGTGCGTGAGAGAATATGCACGGGGAAGGAAAACAGTTTAACCTTATAAACAAACTGCCGCTTCGATATCGAATGTCCGTGTGTTATCGATGGAGCCCCGCCACGATGGTACTGTACCGTACAATCTACTTCCAAAGAAGCGTATGTGGGTCATTGAGCGAGAACTCGATATATCGACATACCGGCACGGATTAATTCTCAAGGGGGTAGGGGAGGCAGGCTACAGGAAGAGCCGAGTTTTTTTTCTCTTTCGCTTGAGGTCGCAAGTCTGAGAGGATAAGAGGAGCAGCGCCTCCTTATCGTGGCTACGGATGACGCCGATCGGAAAAAGCGTCTCCCGGGCAGCGACGTAGCAGCGCTAGGGGACCTTTTTTCCCTCTCCTTACTTCGCTGATTGATTTCATTGGTCGCGGTCGGTCAGTCTAATCCGCGCCCGAACAATTTTCCCGACGGGATTTTTCTTTTTTTTTTTTTTTTTTTTTTTTTGATTAATGGAATCAAATTATTACTTTGATAAATTGTCCCTCCCTGAGAGTACTTGAATGGTGATTGATACCGTTTAGTTGCTACACTTCCGAAAGGATATTGTTGCAAAAAATACAATATCTTTATAAAAAGGGAGCTTATTGAAATTTCTTACGACACATAATCAATACCTCTTCCGAAAAGATATCATTCATTAAAAATGTTTTTTCAGATTTTCTTTTTAGCCCGAATTAAGGCCTCATTGTATTTTAATGCGCAATGCCTAGTTTAAATAGTTGGGGAGTTGGCATTAAAATTTTAAACAAAAGGAGTGTTATTAAAATTCATGAGGAATTCTGACGAATGCAGAAATTATTTATATATATATTGCAGTATTTTTACGATGCCCACTGGCCGCACTGGCTGGGTGGGTGCTCCTTATCGCGTGCTGTTGCAGTAAGGTTCAACGGGACGAAAGCGACGGTAATATGCCTAATTAAAGTGGTTTCAACTCGTTAAAGCCTTTTATTGGGATCAGCGAACGTCTCTTTTATTTTTGTACTTTATACTACTCGACCGACTCAGCCCGCCATTTCGGGATTTTGACGAAACTGAAAAGTTTCGTGCTCCTCTTTTAATATCGAAAGTTTTATTAGATTCTCGCACTGTCAAGTTCGACTTTGCTAATGCATAGCCTTCGATTCCATAAGTTTCTTTTGCAGAGTCAAGTGCGGACTATTGCCTAAAAACAGATTTAATTTGCAATTCATTCGCTTGGTAAATTCTCACACTCGCAGCAAGAGGCTATAATAAAAATAAACGTCACGGTAGCCTAATTTCTATCTAATAATAAAGATTTCTTTTCAAGTATATAATAAAATATAAATAAAAGAATGCGTCATTAATTGAAGAAATTTTCGGCGGAATATCGCATTTCTCGCCTCTGGCAGTGGCAACAACGAGTTGTGCGGCAATGGAAAATCAGCGCTGACCTACATGCGTCGCACTCCTCGCCAAGTATAATGCTCACCTCGAAAGAGATAGGAAAAAGTAGTTCCGGAGACACTTCCAAAAAGCGAAAAGAAAAAAAGGAAATAAGTGTATACACAACGTCGCGCTTATAAAGCTGTTCTCAACGCCCAAAGCGCGCGTAATGTCATTGGATCGCCGGCCAGCTTTATAAAGCTCTGCTCGCTTGCTCGCGAAGAGTCGTAATATAATATAAGGCACGCGTCAATGTCGCCGCGACTCCGTCCCGACTTTGAGGTAAAGTTCCGGCTCCGTCCGATCCAGTTATGCGCGCTTCCGGCAGGCTCGATGCGCACGAGCCCCGGCCAGCATCCATATTCAGATCCGGCGAGAGAGTCCCGCGATGCATTTTACATCTCGCCCTCGGCTCGTTCCGGGCTATTAATATAAGACTGTGTGCTGTCCGTGTGACTCAAAATTCTTATATTCCGACTAAAGCGGCGACCCCTCTTAACCGCGAAATCGTACTCGTTGCGAATAATTTGGAGCATCTCACAGACTTTAGCTTGAGTGAATAACTATTTATTATTTTCGATCCGCCAATTTTATTTTAGCAATGCAAAGATGAAAAGCACTTTTATAGATTTTCTTGAAAAAAAGAAGTGACAATCTAATGTATAAATCTCTAAAAGTTCATAATAAATTTAATACACTTATTATCGTCGAAATGAAGAGCTTGTTGTTCAACGATTCAGAATATCCTTCTCCAGATAGTTAATAATGGTGATTCATTAAGCGATCCGCTCGTTATTTCATCGTAAAATTGCTGTCTCGAATGTTTACCCCGAGATTACAAATGAAGCCCGTCTAAAGCGACCATCGCGTGGTTCCGTCGTCGCGGGGAAGATTTATTTCGGTGGCCGCTCGCGCGTCGAATCAGCCGCACTCCTGTCTCTGTGCTACTCAGTCGGCTTCCGGTTGCACGAGCGGAACTTCTGTTCCGCATTATACCTGAAACCACGTCACTAAAGCGCCGGATAAACAAACCTCGAGTACGGGCTCGGTCTCTGTATCCGCTGTCCGGTCTATTTTTTCTCGGAATTTTGCCAGAATTCGCAAAAGGAAAAAAAAGAATGAACGGTGCTATAGGACTTCAAAAATAGAGTCAAAATATTTAGGACTTCGGAATAGAGATGAGGCGGATGCGGGATTCGCGTAAAAAAGCAATAAAATTCATGTCCGAGTTTGTAAGAAAGTCAAACTAAACAACAGGATGTTTGCACTGTAAAAAGATTCGCGATGCTTTGGAGTCGTAAATTCAATGTAATTACAGCTAGGAGCACTGAATAACATTAACGACGAATTTGAAGAACTGGACTGCTATTGTTGTACTTTGAAAGAAAATATGTGCTTAAGATACAATCGAGAATAGAATTGAAGAAAAAAATAGGACCTCTATAATAAATAAAGATGATTTTTATTCAGTGTCAGCTGTTCATTCCACCAGAGCATATTGCTTAACTACAAGTTAAGTACTTAGAAATTAATAAATTGCCTATTAAATTTTTGCAGTATTAGAGCCGAAAAAGGTGCAAGAAAAAATTTACTTGAAATTTCAGTTCTTCGGGCCGATTGCCGTCCACAAACAGCAGTCGTTTCGGATAAAGCGATTAAAAAACAATGTGTGTTTTTGCAGAGCAAACTTGTATCCCCAGCTCGATCCCCAGCCTCTTTTGTATCCTCGCTCGAATTTCGCACTTTTTTCTCGTCCTCCTTTTTTTTCCTCACTGGGACTGCAGTGGCGAGAGCCCTTATCTCCGAGCCGACGGTGCGTCGCCGCGCTAATGCCCAAGATTATAAATTACGAGTGCGACCGGGTGTATCAGCTCCACAGCGGCGGATGCAATGCAGCTGACGCGCCGGTAAATATTTGTCGCGCGCACCGACAACGTTAATAATTGTCGCCCTCGCACACTTACACGTATGCGTGCGTCAGAGTACAAAGAGTTCGCGGTACGTGCGTTGACCCAGTATGGAGTAGCGGAGCGATAGTACACTGGGCAATTTTCCACTCGGACCTGCATGTGCATTTTTTTTCTCAATTCAGAGGGGAGCAATGTTTGCGATAAAAGACCTCACTGGGAAAAACCGACTCGCTTGTTTTCTGTTACTATCATCGAAAGTTACTTGTTAGCGGACCCAACAAGCCCTGCGTTAGTTGATATTTTGGCACTATATTTTCGAAACTATTTACCGAATCAGCCTCGTTTTCGAGATAAATCAAGTGATTTCATGCGAGTGAGAACCGGTTTACTGGAACGGCAGTACATTTTGTTTTTGCCTTTATTTTCTTCGAGTGATACCAATTCGTGAATTTCTTGATAAAATCGTACGTTACATTATGAAAATTTAGTTTGCCTGCTTATCATCGATTCATTGCATTACGTTAAAATTTATAGGATGAGCCAATTGCTGCTAAGTATATTAGAATCAAAATGACAATATCCCTGCTACACGGAGAGAAATTCGTTGATATTTTAGTATGAATTCTGTAGCTATTTTGTCAACGCACTATTCCTTGCGATAAATGCATGGTACGCAAGCAACTATCGTAACAAAATTGAACGTTTTTAATAGGAATACATACAATGCAAAATAAGCAACAATATCTTACTCTTAACGCACTATATTTGAGGCGCTGCTGTCGCGCGGAGTATACTAAAAGCACATCGTCCAGCCTATGCTTTATTCGCAAGGGACCGGTGCCACTATGGTAACAACTCCCTTGCGAATGGATCCTCGTTGAATGCCAAAAAAGCAACAGCACCTTGCGATTATCGCACCAACATGGTCGGTGCTTTCTTCTCGTCATCAATATATCGTAACAGTAACAAATTTCTCTCCGTGTAGAAATCCATCTAGTTAAAATGACCACGAAAGTAAAAAATGGCTTGCCTATATCGTTTGTTTTTAGTGGTAGATGAAACACTTTTTTCCGCTTTTATTACGATGAAGCGCTTACTCGGTAAATACTAGCTTGCAATCGTTATGAAAAATGCACAATTTTTGAACCTACAAAAGTAGCTTCTTTTTCGACTCCGAGCTCACGTGGCGGTTAATTACGAAACAACTTTTATTCAAAAACATTTAATAAACACGGAGTCAACGGTTTACTACTTTTTAGCTTTCCGGTTGTTTTCGATCTATTTTTCGCACATTAAATGGAAGATTCCTCTCTTAAATAAGTGACGATCAGATGTTGTGAAGCCTCAAAAACGTGAATGTCATTGGTTCGTGGATCAATATCGAGTGTGGCGCCAAAATTCAAAATTTCTAACCTCAAAAATGAATCATGAATAAATAGCAGAAAAGGAAAGGTGATCGCGCGAAGCGCGCTGGATTTTGCTGGTAATGTTAAAAAAAGCGTTTCATCATAGGCAAAAAATGCGTATATTTTTTCCCCATTTCCACTTCCATTGGCTATTAAATTGTCATTAAATTTTTTTAATTTCTATCAGGGATTATGCGGGGAATTTAATTAAATTTAATTATACCGGATTATATTGCTGATTTATTTTATATTAAAAAGAACAGCAGGACATAGTGAGCCACCCTCTAAAATAGGTTTTACTTAATTTTATTATTTTAACAACGCATTTTAATAAAGGGATTTTCTGTTTGCTTTTCCAAGAATAGGGGAGGTGGCCCACCACTGGATTCTCTATGAAGGACTGTAACAAAAAATTTGGTTTTTGGGTATGTTGTTAGGGATGTTAGACTGACCATTTCCCAGAAGAAACTGGCCGTCGCCCGTGTTTCTAGAACTTTTTATGACACTTTGAAATTTTTCCCCTACACTGAAAAAAAAGTAAGAAATCGAAATCAACGGTTAGTTGTTTCAATTAATATTTGATTGAAACAAATAAATTTTGGTTGAAACAAGTAAATATTAATTAAAGAAAGTAATGGTTAATTGTGATTAGTAAATTTTTTTCTCAGTGTATTGAAGATCGATTTTTGGTCATCGTTATTCAGCGCCTACCAAACTCGTTAACTATTCCTCCGTTTCGGTTTTTTTTTCTTAGATCAGGCATCCATTCCTAAGTCCAACGCTGTTTTCAAATTTAATTTTTATTAATTTACGGCTTATCTAGAATTAAAAAAAAAATTTGTACTTCGGGGTAATGTAGCCCACCAATGTACAGAGTAAAGTGGCCCACCAAAAAATTTCGTTATAATCAATTTTACACTAATTACTTGCTTCAATAAGTCAGTTTCAAATCATATTTGGCGGGGAGCATGAATACGAGTTGCAACGCTATTCAAAATGGCGGCAACACAGTACGTGTTTTGTGTCGTCTCGAGCATCCAACTCTTTTTCCGTGTTTGGGTTTTTAAATCGCATCTGTTTATATACCACCAAGTGATTACAT
>JAWWEP010045975.1:0-11730 GCA_035582995.1 Sycophila quercilanae | reverse complement strand
TTGGATTCTGGAAGTTTTCATCTATAACAAATGATATATCTGATCGCAGAACTCTCCGCGCTGGAACCCCCTTAATACACGAGGGGGTACACTGATGGAGCGGATTGAGCGTGGACCTGGTGCAATTCGCTTGTTTTTTCTTTTAGATTTTTAATTGATTAGCGTTCGTCTTTTTTTATTGAATAATTATTGAAAAATGTGTTTTTATAATTGTACTCTCTAAAGATGAATTAGTGGAAATTCCACTAATTTTTTTAGTGTACGGATTTTCTACTTATCAATCAGTAAAATTCACTATCAATTAGTATAATTTCACTAATTGAAATAGTAAAAGAAATTTCTACTTAGATTGTGTTAGTGAAAATTAATAATTATTCACTATTTCAAATACTAGATTTCCTCTAATTCATGGTGGAGCACTTTGCACTATTCAAATTAGTGCATAGTTACTATGGAATTAGTGGTTTTTCACTAATTCAACTTTAGAGAGTATGCAAATATATTGATACACAAAATTTGTACACTCGACGGACTTTAATTTGATTACTTCCGTTTCGCTGTCTATTCTTATTTATGGAATTGGATTGGTTCTGCCATAAGATCCGGTAATATCATTGGTTGAAAAACTATAAGACAACGGAACGCAAGTAACCGAATGAAAGTCCGTCGAGTGTACGTTGTAAGATAGTTTTAAATCAGTGGTGATTGACGGTGATGTTTAAAGATAAAGAATCTACTTACGTTGAGGATGAAGTATTTTTTTCTTTTTTTAAGTTGCTATGTAACTTTTAGGCGTACTATAATAGTAAATTATTGCGTACCCTTGAACTTTTTGGATTTACGGTAAAAACTGGAAAGGAAAAGAATTACGCGCGTAAGAATGGATATTAATAATATTTAAATACTATGCAGCTACTACTCTGCGATAAACGCCGTCACAAATTATCAGTTTAAAAAAAAGTAACGTCATTCACTGCAAAATATTAACTCGTAAATACAAATGCACACTGCATTTTCCCGATACAGCATTAGTTCTCGTTCCTAATGGACTCGAATAGTTATGCAGCTATAAAAATGCACTCCACGATGCACTCAAAACGTTACGCTTGCTTAGCTCCTTATATACTATCGTCCGTCAAACTAAACCGTATACCCTTTCATTAGAAAAGTAATTGAACCAATGGTGAAATTTTTAATTTGTTCAATGAAACAAAACAAAAACTATAATATATACTATCGTATACCACCGACCGTCAAATTAAACCTTATATAACCCTTCCATTACAAGAGTGTAATTAAACCAATGTAGAAATTTTTAAATTCTGAATGAAACAAAAAAAAACGTTATTACACCGAGAGAAAAGTTTAGTAGCAGTTACTAAAAAAAGCATCTAACCGTTGCTAAATTTATAGTGCTATAGAGGACCAAAAGTAATATAGTTGATTTTACTAAATTAAATCTAGAATCAATTACTTTAAAAATGCTATCTTTTACGAAATTTCCAACTATAACTTCGGTCACTAATTAAAATATTGTTTAAGATAATATTACATATAGTATATTTTATGAACTAAATGAAATAGTTGACTTTACAATACTATACTAGTACTGTAGTCTACTATATTATGCTTTATTATAGTATATTTTATCAAAAAATTTAGATTCTGTTACTAAATTCCATTTTACTATACAAGCTAGTATGATTAAATATACAATTTTTCTCGGTGTAACGTTTTAAAATGAATTTATTTATCAAAATAAATGAATACAGATTCATGAAGCGCATGGCTCAACAAATAATTGCGTACGGCACTGTGAGCCACGCTATAATATTCGGTCAAGTTCGGCAACGCTCGCTGTCTTTCGCTCAATCTCTCGTAGTCATTATACGTATAGTTAGTTCGCCGCGAGAAAGAAAATCTGTCCACGTCGAAGGATCGCTGAAACATCGCGCGATAAAACACGACACCGTACACGCGTACTCCGCCGCGGCTGTTGATTCTCTCCTCGTCTGCGCATACGAGCTCTATAGGTACGCGTTTTCAGTAATTACCTTTTCGATTATTCCGTGATTATTTTCTGTGCAAGCTGCTTTGGATACGTTAAAAGTGGAATATTTCTCGATTTTACGTATCTCATCTTTTTTTTTTGTTTTTGTTTTTTTGTTATTTTAGAAAGAAATAATCTATATAGTTACGAGAGCCTCTTCGATATTGAGCCGATAACGTATTGCGTTATACAATTCTTATGTCACACAAAGACTCCTGCTTTTTTTTTTACTCGAAAGTGTTATATTTAGCCTCTTTTTTTTTATATGTACAAATATATGCGAGTGTACGGTCGTACGATAAATGGAGTTCACGTGGCAGCTGAACATCGTGAAGAAAATGCGAAATAAATTCGAGCGCACGAGGCAGGCATTCGAATTTAAAGCGGAATAAAAATATATAAAGTGACACTTGGTAACAGGCGTTTTCTCGGGCTCGTTAAAAGTGTATTCTAATTATCGCAACGTATAGACTAGAAATCTCACAATTCGAGCATTCGGCGAATCTTATTAGTTACATAATTGACGGCCGGCCAATAAATTAAGGCGCCGATAAGATCTGCACTCGAAGGCAGAAATCCACGTTGTAACGAAGAAATGGCTTATTAAAGGCCTCCCCTCCTCATGTCCCACATTCGCGAGGACTTAACGAGTCGAGGAGTGCGGTGTGCACCGCAAGGAAGGGATCCGTCATATACTCGTCGAGAGGCGAAATTACACATCTACCGAGCGGCAGCGGGTACACTGCCGCGAGTCGCCTTTAATAAAGTGTTTACCTCAATGCGTGCTTAAACGAGCCGATTTCGCCTTTTCTGTACTACACTGCCGATTTTCTGAATATGAATGATTCTTGAGTGATTCATGGATGTATTAAGTGATATCAAGTAGTAATCAAGTGATGATGACCGGACAGATTTATTAGACCGAATTACCCTCCTTTTTTTTTGTAATGTAGTCCGGTAATAAGAGAATTGCACCTATTCGTATTAAAGTAATGAGAAGTGATTTTGAAATACTTTAACGTTTCTTTCGAGTATTTGCGTAAAAGAGTCCGGCGAAACGTTAGGTCATCGGAGTATTTTTAAGAATTTCATGGCTTTCTAATAGACCGCGCGATGATTTAGTTACTTAAACTTATTCTGTATATATACCCGACGCGGGGTTAACAGTTTCTCCGCGCAATTTCATCGAAGTTAAGCAATTCTAATACTTTTATATCCCACGCAGCGAACAATTGATCGCTCTTTTTTTTTTATTTTTTTGTGAAATCGTGAAAACGAAAGAAACGCTTTAAAAAAAAGGACTCGCAAAAAGGCACTTTCGAAACAAGAGACTTCGTGCGGAAGCCGCGATCTCGCTCCATTCTAAGGTATACAATCTGGAACTGACCTCGAAAAATAAAATGAAAATTTAATTAAATTAAATAAAAAAAAAAAAGAAAAAAAAAGAAACGAAACGAAGGCGCACGCCGAGCGAGCGGAAGGGTCCGTAAGCTCAGCTCAATGCATTTAATAAACGCATTTACGTCATTAAGAGTTCAAACGAACCGATTTGCTATGCGGACTCGGCGGGGGCCCTCGCACATTTAATTTTATGTGCCCGCGGCAGCGGAGCGCTCCGGTAGTAGTAGTAAAGTAGTACTCGAGTGAGTGAGCACGACACCGGCGTGCGGTGGTCACTCATCCGACGACTCCCATTCTACGTGCATATACATACACCTACATATATTATATATCTATATATATCTATATATATATACATATATATACACACACGGCGGAGGCGCGTTCTTTTACGCTGGTCGAGCGCCGGGTTTCTCTCTCTCTCTCGGTTTTTTTTTTTTTTTTTTTTTTAACAGGAGAGAGGGAGGTCTGGAAGAAAGACTATCCGGCTGCTGGCGGCGCGCTGCTCGGTTCCAGTTGGCGAGAGTCGGAGATTTTTCAAGGACTCGCCGATTTTCCGGCGCGATGACATGAGCCTTATTGCCGGGGCTCCGAAGGTTTTGCCCGGCGGCCGCCCGATGAGAATGGCCGGACGGAGCTTTCTCGGGGAGACCAGGCGTGCGCGCGTCGGGAAAAACGCCGATCGGATGCTTTTGTGAGGTGCGCGCGCGGGTCCGCTCCGAAACGCTCAGGAGCAATCGCCGCGGCGTGATGCATCATCGATTTCTCAGTGCCGTCGGCGAGGAGATGAAGAAAATTATCGAGTTAAAGTTTTTCGAGGGAAAGAAAAATTTTACCTGGAGAGAAATGCTCCACGATGGGGGTGTATGAAAAATCTTCGGGTGGCAACCGATGTGCAGTGCGGCGCTTTTTTTTTTTTTTAAAAAAAAAAAAAAAAGAAAAAAAGAGTTGCGATTTTAATCGAGATCTGCTGGAAAGAGAGCGAATTGTTCGGTATGAATTTTTGTTCTTGAGATGAATTTGCGATGCCACGCGGAATGATGCGGAGTATGTTTAAAATTGCGTGTTGTTGTTTTATATTGCTCTGTGCTATTCTCTAAAGGGCACAAGCTGCCCATATAAAAATACAATAACAATAACAGTATATTGAGGTGATCTCATGACTTTCTTTTGAAGATAAATACTTTTTTTTTACATAAATATGAAAAAAAATTGCATTCCTACGAATATAAATACTGCCAATTACTCCAAAATACAGTAAACAGTGTCCACGAGGGTAAATTCGCCTAAAAATAAAAAAAAAAATCAAAGTTTTTACAGAAACTATCTTAAATAAGAAAATAAGCACTCAGGCACATATCTTCAAAACTTATTTTGGACTCTCCAAGAATCGCGCACCCGTATATTAAAAAAAAAAGATTAAACACAGCTTTCTCCACGAGAAAGCAAAAGAACCACTTCCAGCACTGACTAAAAAAAAAAAAATCCTTCAATCTTCTACTTCGCCACCGAAGTACAAAGTACCGTAACGATACTTTATGGAGCACCTACGACACACCGCAATCAACGAATATAAAACAAAAAAAAAAAAATAATTAAATCGACAGCACAGCGAACTGCAGTTGACACGAAGCGCCTCTGCGATTTCCGCGAGGAAATTCCAGCCATCGAACGTGCGTCGTCGCCGCAGGAAAAAAAAATGAAGGAGTCGCGCCTCGTGGAAAACGTGAGCCTGCAAAATAGCGTACGCGCCGGGGAGTAGTTCGCGCTAACTCGTAATCTGCGGGACACGATAAACCCACGTGGCGGCCGCGCGGCTCTCTGCGGAGAGTGCGGCTAGCAACATCGAGGCGCCCAGGCTCACCGCCGAGCGTAAAACGAGGCGCGCGCGGAGCGACGCGATAAGTGCCTCTGGCCCCGAGCGAGCGACGGAGAGAGAAAGCTCCGCGCGAGTGCAAAGCTCGATTAGGACCTGCGTAATAACGGGCGTGTGTATCGGCCGATGCGGGCGATTCGACGACCTCTGAAAATAAATTACGACGACGACGGCGGCGGCGGCGGCGGCAGGTCTTTTTTTTTTGCAGTCGGGGGCGTGAAATGTTGTAATACGTAGTAAAATGTGTAATCCGCGTATATATCGTCGCTTACTACGAAGAAAAGCGCATTTCAAAAAGTGCCGATTTTAATTTGCCATTTTTAAAGCACTAGAGAAAAGTAAACTCTTCCAAAACATGATAAACTTAGGGTATCGTGCCAATGATACCTCAAGTTTATCATCAGGTTTTGGAAAAGTTTGCTTTTCTTTAGTGCTTTATTAATGGCAAATTAAAATCGGCATTTTTTGAAATGTGCTTTTCTTCGTTGGGAGCGATTATATATCGTCGCTTACTACGAAGACTAGTAGATTCCAATAAAAAAAGACTTAATTTAAGTGCCCTTTTTTAGAAGCTTTGGAGTAAAGGAAACTCTTTCAAACCTCGAATTTAGCAGATTTTAAAAGAGTTTACTTTACTCCAGAGCCTCAAAAAAAGCAAATAGAAATAGGCCTTTTTTTAAATCTACTAGCTTTGTAGGAAGTGATGATATTGTAATTAATGTACGTGCGTTTATGTGTCCTTTTTTAGGTAGAAGGGGTTATTAGGTAGTATGTTTCATTATAGACGACTTTTGCAAAAAAAAAACTACGATGACGAGGGCAATAAGCCTTTTTTGCAGTCGGAGGCGTGAAATGTTATAATATAACGTAAAATTTATCGGTGTATGTATGAAATGTATATATTATATGTACTACACTCAACGGCAATTAATTTTTTCGGAACATATTCAAAATTTTCAAAAAAATAACCACATAGATCCTCGATAACCTTAAAAGTGACAAGAAAAAGATAAGGTAAAGATAAAGTACAGACAAAAACGAATCTCCAACGTTATCCAATGTTGCTATTTTTTGAACATTTTGAAAATGTTTCGAAAGAATTAATTGCCGTTGAGTGTACATATACGTGTTTTTTTTCTGAACGAGGGGGGTATAGTGTGGGCGATTCAACATTTTGCAATCGGGGGCGTGAAATGCTATATAATACGTAGAACGAGGGGGATGGTTATATGGATGGATTCTTGCGAAAAAAAAAAGATGATCGCGAAAAGCAGCGGTTATCGGGTTTCGGGTGTGCTGCACGACGAAGCTGCAATCGACGCCGGTTAGCGAAAGCTTACGCTCCGCGGTTTTATCGTCTAATCCATCGGGGCTCTGAGTCACTTGGTCTGCTTAGCTTCAGCGTGGACGAGGGACCTTTGGGTATTATCCGAACTCTTTTTTTTGCGGCGAATTAGTCAGTTGCGAAGCGAATTTTGAGATTGACTATGATTGAAGGTGTCGTTATGGGAATTGAAACTTTATACGCTTGAGAAATTTTTGGCGATGACGGTAGATGACGTGTAGCAAACGAATATTGCTTAAAATGTTTGCAGGTATATAACATTAATTATTGCGAAAGCTCGTTAAATTATCGACGATTCTTCTTCTTTTTTTTTTTTAATGTAAAATAATAATTAAAATAGTTTACTAAAAATAAGTGCGATTTTGAATAAATTAAGTAATTTATTATACAGTCACGGTGCGAATTAGTAGTACATGAATAATTAATAAAATTACTCTAAAAAAAAAGTTCACAAATTTTACAAAAACTAAACTATTATTTCTTACTATGGAAATCGTTTCATTTTCTCCGATTGATTAATTAAACGATTTCCAGCACTTCTCAATCGCGTCATTCAACAAATCACTCCATGAGCCGCACGTAACTTTCCACTCATTTAAATCAGCAACACAAATACTGCTGCAATGGTGTGCATCAAAGGACATTTCACACAGATAAGAATAATGATTCAAGAGAAAACATTAAAGAAATATTTATCCACAGTTAATAAACGATTTCTTTTAATGCCACGCATATTTACAGCAAATAATTTATTTCATAACTGTTAATTCCTAATCATTTGGTGGGATTTAATGTCACATTCATTAATTATTAACCAGGTGAGTGTCTCACCTCTGGATCACCGATTTGGATGAAACTTTGGGAATTGCTTTCTAGTATCGAATAATGAAACAAACCAATTTTACTTTGATCTCATAGGTCCTTGTTTAAAAGCCACAATTGCAAACATTTGCATTGCTCATATGGACAATGTTAAAAATATCGCATATATAGATATAGTAGTAATGTTAACAAACCTTGCTGTATCTGCTAAATAAAGGCCTATGAGATCAAACTAAAAGTGGTTTGATTCATTATTCGATACTACAGAAAACAACTCCCCAAGTTTCATCCAAATCGGCGATCCGGAGTTGAGAGACACTCCCCTGGTAAGTCAGCGATTTTGTCGCGAAGGATTCTTTTTATCTGTGTATCATCGAATTAATCAAAAAAGAATAAAAAAACGCACTCCAAGATGATAAAAGCACTGATCTACTCCGCCGAGGGAACGGCCCTCCAACATCCTCCGCACAACTCCGCAAAAAGTGTACACATATAACGAGGTTCACCAAACAACAGGTACATGTATACATGCATATATACACTCATCAGAGCGACGCGATCGGGAAAAACCGATGAATAATCAAGAAGATTCCAGCGAGTTGAGTGCACCGTGGATACACGAGCGATACCGCGAATCAGGGGGGGTGGGGTGTACACGCTCGAATTCGGCACGACGTAGGGCCCCGCGCCGGCACCAGGGTAGCAAAAAGCCCGGTGCGCCCGCGAGAGTCGCCGAGATAGCGACGGCTCCGGATTCGCGGAGGCGCGCGCCGCAGCCTCCTCTATATTTGGTCATGCGAGGTTCGGGCGCGCCGCGATCTAGGCCCCTTCAAGGGTGGGAACCGCGCCCGTGCGTGTGTACATGGGGCGAGCACATGTGTCCGTCCGCCAGCCTCCGTAGGTGCGCGGCGTGTATGTGGGCTGCAGAAAACGAGAGCGGAGAGGAGAGAGAGAGAGCAAAGGCTCTTTGTGACACGCGGAGCGAGCGAGCTCCGTGCGCCATTCCTCCGTGCCCGGCGCGCTCTCTTTTTCTCACGCTCGCGAGTCTTCGCGCTAAAAGCTCTCCCCTTCACGCTCAACCGGGCAGCGGCGTCGGCGGCGACTCTGCGAGCTTGTGACGCGCTGGATTAAACGCGGGATTTGTCCTCGCGACGTGTAGGTGTATGGGAAAGCCGAAAAACTTCACGGGATTCTCGAAGGGAAAGAGGAAACGTGAAGAAAATCAAGCGATTTTTAAAAGAATTTTGGAGCTTTTTAGAGCTTATAAGCTCTATCAGCTTTTAATCGAATCTATTGGTTTTTCAATGTTGTATGTATTGCGAGCGAGGATTTTCATTTCTTTTGTTTTTTTTTTTTTGTAAATGAAAAGTATGGAGGTATCGGAGCAAAACTTATTTCTGGAGCTTGATGGAGCTTTTGATTGCAGCTTTCGGAGAAACTTTCGTTTTAACAGGTTCTCTGAAGATTTTTCTCCAAAAAGTGTTACTTTGTCCGAAGTCTGGTTTTAGTCTTCGAAATGAAGACTATAATTTTCTTCCAAAGGGATAAGTTCAAAATAAATTATTGGCATTTGCTCGAAGTGGATTGTTTAAAATTCTCAAAAATTAACGCAAAACATTGAGAACAATTTTTATGAAAATTACTTACGAAGGAAAACGTCGTTCCTTTTAGGATAGGGCGAAAAAATAACTTACAAAATCCTCGCGCTTCGCGTCCAAATAATTTCTGCGCTTATTTAAAGTTACAAAATAATTCGATTTTTTAAAAACTAAATTTTAATCCTGTGGTATCATTTTATCGTGAAGACTTACTATTCAAAATTATTTATTTATAAGATTTGTCTGTAATATCACTAATGTGCAATGTATCGTTATAAGAATTCTTAATTTTTATACCGTCTTTTACTTTTTACGTTATTTTATATAGTACAAAGATATATTATAAACTTCTTGTAAATACTGTAATTTACACTAAACAAACATTCGTACATTCTACATTCTAATCATTATACTAATATTATTCAAGAAATTAAACAAATATATATTTTCTTTACTTGTAAAAAATAATTAAAGACGTCTACATTGCTATATTAAAACAAATTACGCAACATTATACTCGGATCAAAAAATATTTTTCAATAAAAAAAATGCACCTCAATATTATTTCCAGAATTTTACATCTCGCTAATGAAACGAGCGCTCCGAAGCGCGGCAATGCAGTTTGGCACCTCCGCGCGCGCAAAAAAAAAAAAAAACACCGCAGAACAAAAAAAAAAGCTCATATCCAGCGCAGCGAAAGAGAGAAAACGATCATAATAATCTTGAACCAACAAGCAGCTCGCAATCGATCAGTCGGCACATTTACGAGGCTCTCCGGGCAACGGCGTCGCGCCCTTTGAAAAGTTTCGTGGAAGCGCCGTTTTAGAATCCAAAAATTACACATACGCGCCGCGCGAGCAATGCAATTCGTCTCGCGCGCACCTGTATTATCATTCCCCGCGACGAAGCGGCAAAAAAGGCCCGCCGCCGCCGCCGCCGCACCCCTCGGCCCCGAAATCGGCCGCTGCGTTTTGCGAAACGGCGCGGCGTAAATTACGCGCCCCGGACGTCGTTGCGCCGCGCGTTATGCGCGCTTTTAATATTCACTTGCGCGGAGCGCCCGGAGCCGCGCCACCTACCCGGAGAGATGTGGCTCATGAGTTACCGGCTCTCCTCGGTTTCGCTATTACCGCGCGCCTCGTTCATCGCTCCTTTTATTTTATTTTATTTTTTTTTTTTCTCGAAAGGCGGGGGGAGCCTCGTTCGACGGGGGGCCCTTCATATCTCGCGGACCATTGAGAGGCTGTTCTCCGCGCCGCTGCCTGTATACACGCGTATATATACATATACATACGTGTATGTATACATATATATGCGCGTATATATACGTGTGTACGTGTATGTATACATATATATGCGCGTATATATACGTGTGTACGTGAACATGTATATGATATAGGTATACCTGTATGAATGTGGCGGGGAGAAAAAAGCTGGGACCACGTGTCGATTGGCCGGCCGGCATATTTTGAATTTTTATCGCGTCCGATCACCGTTATCCTTGGCTCTCGGCCCTTTTGTTTTATATGATTTATATTTGAGCCTTTAGCCGCTCGCGCGAGACTTGCCTCTGTTTGTTGCTCGGCCGCGCGACAAACTGTTAATTTGTTTCTTTTTTTTGCGCGCGCGCGGCTTCCGCTTTATTTCACGAAGGGATTTTGGAAAGTTCTTGGAGAAAGATTGGAGGATCCTGTGAAATTTTTCGATGATTTATTGATTGCGCGCGGCGTCGAGTTCATTAAGAGGCGATATTGGCCACTTGCGTTGCTTGCTTTTTTTGTTTTTTTTTGTTTTTTGTTTTTTAATCGACGCGCCCTCTTTGTAAGTAACGGTTCGGATTCTTAAAAGTCATCAGCGTGCGCGAGCGATTTACAAGCGGGTGTTATCGTAAAAATTTATCAGCTATATAACCGAACTCGATGTTATTTATCGCGTGTCCTTTGAGATTCGCGCCAGAGTCGCGATATGAATATAATAAATGCGCCGCGCCGATTAAAAAAAGCGGAATTCGGCCGTTTTCGAAATGAATTCTCGCAAAATTGTCTCGCAACTAGAGATGAAGGAGGAGGGAAGGGAAGCACACGGGGCTGGACGAAAATTATACGGGCAAGTTGCGGGCCACCCTAGAATTTCTCTACGAGCTGACTGAGTTCGGCTCGGCTCGTTCGGCCGTGCGATGTATATTCGCGGCTCGTCGATAATTAGAGAGTTGGCGCAGGTGAATGTGCAGGAAAATTCAGCCGTATACTTTGCGAAGGAGCCCTTTTCTATTTAGCCGAGGCGTGTTTCGGCCGTTAAGAATGAAAATAACCAGTCCAAGTATTTTTGAACTGCCCACTGCGTACGCCGCTCAGCGAGGATTAAATTATACTTATTATTTATTCAGCGAAATGATAAAAATTAATTATACGGGATTTTTTTTTTTAAATTTTTTAATAACGCGTAAGAAGTATGATTGATAAAAATTGTGTATGATCAGTTGAATTGTTGTGTATACCTATTTATTGATTGTTGTAGAGAAAGAGTATGGTAAGTTTTGCTTCTCATAAACAAAATATATATGCAATTCCCACGAAAATCGGAAACAAATCGGGCCAAAAACAGGACTTTTTTATTTCGTGGGGCACACTTACCGGAC
>JAWWEP010045964.1:0-11732 GCA_035582995.1 Sycophila quercilanae | reverse complement strand
GATTTCAATGAAATTTAGCTTAAAATGACGGTTGATTATGCCATTTAGGGCTGAAGCTATTGATAAGTACATAATAGCAATATGTTAAAAAATTCAATTTTTTAATTTTAAATTGAATTGCTATTAAAAATATAAGAAAAAAAATTGTTTTTTCCTTAGCCAGAGCTTCAGCCCTAAATGGCATAATCAACCGTCATTTTAAGCTCAAATTCATTGAAATCGGATAAAATTTGTGGTCTGCAACTGACGAGAATGAAAAAACTATTCGGCAACTGATATTTCAGATTCCAGATAAGGTTATGCGTTAATCTGGGTATTAATTTGCAGAAAATGTAATATACTAATAACATCATATTAAAATAAGCATTAAGTTGAAACTTTTTTTTATGTAAACTAGTTGGATTGAGCGCGCTACGCGCGCCTCGTTATGGTAGGAATTTTTTAGGCTATGATGACAATCTTTCTCTCTCAACATTAAATTATTCTGCCCTCTGGCTGGAAAGCGCAACTTCCCGGCTGCCTCAAGGTGGTGCTTTCCGGCACCGTCGAGCAGAGCAATAGTATACACACCTAGCTTTGAATAATAAAGTGTTTCAGATCACATGTTATTGTCGACGGAGGCGAAGCCGAGTATAATCAGTTTTCATTTTCCTGCTGATTGTATATCTATAAGTCTTGTTTTTAATGGAGGTATGTAGATAAATTGTTAGATAGATAGATAAATGATTTATTTTGCCATGGTGACAAAAAAGTAAGTAAGTAAGAGAGAGAAAGAAGGAAACGTCCTTCTTTAGGAAGAAGGTTAGCTCAATTAGTTGTGAAGTTTGAGTTCAAACAATGGAACGCGATTTCCCCACGCTCGCACGCTTCGTATGTCCTCTCGCATGAGTGCGTAATTCCAAGTCTTTAGAGTCAGAATAGATGACACTAAAGTTGAGCTTTGTGCACGCCGTTTTAAAAATTTTAATTACTTGTTGCTAATATTATTCGGTCTTCGAGGGCCAAAAATATAAACTTTCTTCCCTCTCTCGCTCCCGGCGCCCAGTCGAAAAATAGTATACGCAACATGAAAGCTAAAAAGAATGATTTAGATTGCACGTTTGTCAGCAATCCCAAGCAGCAAGCTCGGATGATACTTGAAGAGCCGTATCAAATAAGAGCTTCAGCGCTCGGGCCGAGCCAGCTAGCCACTGAAACTATGCAATCGTCGCTGAGCACGGAGCCGACTTCGGATAAAAAAACATTAACAAATATTATTTTTGTAGCAAACTTCCAACGAGGAAGTTGTTCATTATTCATCGAAGTATATATTTGGTAAGTTACAGTAATTTTTATCGTGTATTTCCGGAGATCCGAGACGATATATTAGTAGATTTACTCGTGCCGAAAACCGCGAATGACTATGAGCACTCTGACAGCCCATACTATAACCTCTCAATTCTCCGGAAGTACAGCATAAAAATTATTATAACTTACCAAATATATACTTCAAAGGGTAATGAACTACTTCCTCGCTAGGAGTTTGCTACGGAAATAATATTTATTAATTTTTTTTTATCCGAAAAGCTGACTTCGCGCTTAGCGGCGATTGCATAGTTTCAGGGGCTAGCCGGCTCGGCCCGAGCGCCGAAGCTATTATTTGATCCGCCCCTTCAATTTACGTGCGATCTGAGATTATTCTTATTTTACTTCCTGTGGTGCATAATATAATATTCTTGCACTATTCTTGCAATGTTCTATTACAGCACTCTAACTTCAAAATGTCGCACGAGTTCAATGATTATCCGCATCCGTGTCGTAATATACTATTTTGTATTTTTGCACCTGAGATTTTTCAATAGGACTTTTTCTTTTCTTTATTTTCTTCTTCGTGGGCCCCCTTATCATTTTCAATTTAATTTCTTTCGGCAAATAATTGATTTTTTTTAATGTTCTCATTAATATTATTTAGAAATGTTTTTTATGGCTCTTTTCATAATAAATATTTGAATAATTCTGCACTAATGGCTAGTTAGAAATAATGGCTTGTTGGAGGAACCTTTACATGCTGTTTATCGCATTCTTCTCAGCTCCTCAGTTCGTTCATTTATTTCACTCTCATACATGTATTATACATGTATAATTTGGATCCGTATTTTACATTTATATTCTTGAAATTATACTATTATTTGTTCTTGCTATTAACTTTTAGAGGGCCGGAATGACGCCATATGGCGTCATGGGTTGAGTTGCCAACATTTGACCTTGGATTGGCTCTAACTTAGAGACCTCAGAACAATTTTCTTTAGAGATAAGAAACCAACTAATTTGTAAAAATCCCGGCCCTCTAAAGGTTAACTTTCTTAGTTAGTTCGCTGATTTTTTCTATTATTGATAGGCATGATGAAAAATTATATTTTTGTTTTAAGGAAAAAATTATATCTGTTTCAGAGATAATCAGTTATTAGAAAAATTAATGTTCGACGATATTTGTTGGTTTTTTTCTTTATCCGCCAATGACTTTCACAACATGAAAATGTTTCTTCCATTTCCCTTCCGTTTTATTTCTTCATTACATTTTCCAAAAACATACAATTCCTCAATTTATTCCTTTTCGTAATTATTATTATACTTCATAGAAGAATATGCCTTTACATCTTCTACGGTATAAATTCAATCAACTTCATACATTGTAGTACCAGATTTTCATAAAAAGGTAAGGAAATAGTCTATAATTTATTTTATTATGCTCTTAACCATTACATATACCAAGAAAAAGAGTTTAACATAGGCAAATTTAGTGTAAAACACTTTATTGTTTACTAAATAATTATATTAATAACACAGCTTCGCAAAAAAGTGGTCTGTCGGGAAGATGAGACCCCCCTACCCCTATGTTTTCGGCGCCACTGAATCTGAATCCGTGGTCAGAGCAGGGAAGATGGCAAATATTTAAGGTCATTTCAAGCTCAAGTGGCGATAGCTACGTATAAATGGGTTGAACTATCATTCTTATATGTTTTTGGGATTGCTGAATCTAAATCCGTAGTCAGTTTAAAATAATTATGTTAAGTAGAAGGTCATTCCATGGTCCAATAGCGACAGAGATGTTCGACTAGGTTGAACGATTGTTCCTATATATTTTTAGGACTGCTGAATCCGAATCTGGAGTCAGTTTACCTTCATAAAATTACGTTCAAGGTCATTCCAAGGTTAAATGGCGTCACATACGTGTGATTGGTTAGGGTTTAAGGGATTGGGGGTTAAGGGTTTGGGGTTTGAGGGTTCGAGGTTTGAAGGTTTGGGGTTTGAGGTTTCAGAGTTTGAGATTCTGGGTTTGAGGGTTTGGGGTTTGAGGATTTGAGGATTTCAGGTTTGAGGGTTTGGGATTTGAGGTTTGTGGACTTGGGTTTGAGGTTTGTGGGCTTGGTTTTGAGGGTTTGGAGTTTGGGGTTTCAGGGTTTGGGGTTTGAGCGTTTGGGGTTCGAGCGTTTGGGGTTGGATATAGTGATTCATATAGATTTAACCGTGGAATGCCCTTGAGTCTAACATTATAGATCTGAACTGTCTGGAGTCAGATGCAGCTACCCCAAAAACGTATTGGATCAATGTATCAACCCACTGTTACGTCTTTGTGATCATTTGACCATGGAATGTCCTTGAAAGTAGTATGAAGGAGGTAAACTGACTCCACATTCGGATTCAGAGATCTCAAAATTATATAAGGACGATCGCTCAACCTAGTCGATCGCCTCTGCTACTATCTGTCCTTGGAATGTCCTTCAACCTAACATAATGGAGTTAAACTGAAGGTTTAACCCACTTGCATGCCTTCTATCGCCATTTGACCTTGGAATGACCTTAAAGGTTAGCTAACTTCGCTGCGATGACCCCGCATTCAGATTCAGCGACCCCGAAAACATAAGAGTAGGGGGGTCTTGTCTTCCGGTCAAACCACTTTTTTTTTAATACGCACTGAAATCAGTGGTTTTTTTACTGGAAGGAATTTAGAAAGTGGAGTTATTGATTAAGAAAATAATTAAATTTGAAAGAAAACAAATATGAGAATCCATCGATCAAACCCTTGACTCCAATAAAAAAACACTGATTTTCACCAGTGAATGAAACTTAAATGTGTGAAAATTACATTAATCTCAAAACCTAACATTAAATTTGTTGGTTCTAAGCTTATTCCTGGAGTTTTAGCGAATTCCTCAAAGCTTTATCATTTCTTTTTTTTAGTAATACCTCTCCCAAACTTCTCCATTAACCCATTTTTATAAGAATTCTGGCAAGGCATACTAAAAAAATGTTTACAATCCAATTTAATCACAAATGAAATATTTTAAATTTCGTGCAGGATTTGTTTCCCGTTCAGGTTACGCTGTAAGTCACAACTCTGCAGGATTTTTTTCTCTGCACAATTGTATGCAGGATCCTATAGAAGTTTTTTTATTATACTTTTACAGCGTTTGATGCAGAAGTTATAATTTTTCGTATAAAAATAATATAAGAGCGTCACTTATGTAGTAACAGACTGAAATAGTTGCTTCTGAAAAAGATTATACGTACGCCACGACGCGTGAACAAAATATAACGAGTTGATAGAGAGTTGTATTGAGAACAGCTAACTTCAGAGCGCGGCTATCCGAGGTAATATTACTAAGAGTAAGTTTTCCATTTAGCGAATAATTCGCCGCGAATAGCGTAGAATATGCTACATATGTATGCGCGAGAGTCAGCATGTTCTCTTTTTCTCTCTCTGGATTTTTAGTTATCGCGGCGATATTTTTCGCTAAATCGTGGAGGTTGAGCATTTACATTCAGCGAGAAAGTTACCGCGAATAGTCGATAGTGCCGTGCTGCGCGTAAGACTAACAATAAGATAGCGATGAATATTAAGATCGTAGCGATTAATCGCTAAATGTTAACATATTTTAACTGTTCAGGATTAAATGTTCCGGACCCCCCACTTATAACAGAAAGTAAGAATTTTGGGAAAAATGTTAAATACAAAAGTTGTTCGGTTTTGAAAGTTAAACTAAATGGTGATCTTGGGCTTGTCAATGATTATCATTTTCAAGGTCATTTGAAGGTCATCTTACATTTTACATCTAAATATGCATCCTTTTTATGGCTCAAAAGTGCCCACCGAGGTCATTTACAGAAATAAAGAATAGGGGTCTTTATTTAAAAAACTGAAGATGACCTTCAAATGATCTTGAAAATCATAATTAAGGACAAGTCCAAGGTTACCGTAAATTCATGTCACATTTTGTTCAACCTTCAAAACCGAACAACTGTGGTATTTAAGTTGTATTTAACTGTTTTTATAAGTGGGGGTCTGGAACATTTCGAACACCCGGTATATCCGAATATACAGGGTGTAAACTAAATCCCGAGACGGCTGAATATTTTCGCAGATAAGGTATTTATGAAAAAGAACCAGCTCATTTACGAAGTAATTTTCAACGAGGAATTCAGCGATGACCTTCAATTTGACCTGGAGCATACCCTTCAAGGTCATTTCAAGTAGTCAATAAGTACGAGATTTTACGTTCAGATATGTACTCAAGTCATAGATAAAAGTTTGACTATAGGGCTATAGGAAAAAAAATTCAGAGCTCTAGAGTTATTCGTTGAAGAATAAAGGAGTTTTTTGTGATTTAATTATTTATAACTATTTGTAGATAAGCAAATTTGCATACTTTTCCATAAAAAACTTATAACTTATCTTCTCAAAAGTCTAGAAAATACCCACACGCATAGGATTACTGAAAAATACGTCCGAAGTACAGAAAAAATTGAAAGCAAATGGGTGATATGTACACGTACCACTGCCCCTGAAAGAATTAAGCTATGTGGTGAACCGCAAAATTTTCTCTGAAAGCGGCTACCTTTTGCAGAAAATTAATACATAAGTGATGCTGCTTGTACTATTTTCCACATCAAATGCTGCAAGAGTATAATAGTAGAATATTTTGAAAAGTTTTCTATAATAGTTCTCTTAAAAAAATCATGCAGAAAAAAAAGGTAACAGTACGTTTTGAATGTAATCCTGCAGAGTTCCTTTCAATAAAATCCTGTAGGTATATGTAGTAAGAAAATTTTGAAATAAATGATTTAGTATATTTTATAGTAATTTTAAAATGGTTGTGAAATCAGTACTTTGTACTTGTATTAAATCGCTTTAACTTGTAAAATGTTTTATTTTATATATGAAATTTAGGTAATGATTGTTTTATATTATTTATAAATACTTCGATTTACAATAAACATTTATTTTATTCTATTCTACATATTTTGAACAGGGAAGAAATCCTGTAAAAAATTTGCAGAATTGCTTCTGAAAATTTACCTATAGAATTTTTAAAATAACACCCCTTTTGAGAAAATAAATATGTAAATTTGTTACGTAATTTTTGCGTACATAGTGTTCGAATTAGTACAGTATTTTTCGTATGTATTTTTGTTACGTAACTTTTTTTATATTCATTTATTTTGATGTAATTTAGAAAAAATTAGTTTTTAGCCTGAAATCGTGCCTATTATAGGGACTATCATGTGAATAATAACACCTAAACTGGGGGATTGAGCTTTAAAATGATTATTTTATCCATATTAGAAATAATATTAAATTTATTTTAATAAAAGTGGATTCTGCGTCAAATTCTGCGAGCACTTTTTTTTTATTATTCGTTATTATTAACTACGCTATGTTAATTGTTTGGTAATAATGTGGTACACAACACTTTTTTCAATTACACGGCGCAAATACGACACAATCTCTTTTTCAAACATCCACTTTATTGTAGTGCACTAACACATGGACAAGGAACGCAAACGCAGATATAATAAAAATAACAATCATTTTAATATAAAATGTGTATTTTTTAGAAAAAAGTATTGTCCAGAAAAGTCAGAGACACGAATTCCGAGAAAATTATGTTAAAACAGAAGCAAAAACTATTTCTGGCGTCAAGAAAGACCCTATCTATGGCATCTCATACAGAAAAACAAAGATCAGAACCAGAGAAACGTAAGTGAATTAAAAACAACTTAAATAGTAAGGAGATCAAAATTAAGATAAATTCAAGAGATTAAGCCATCGTCAAGATTAAACCAGAATATTTTTGCAAATGAATCTGCAAAAATTTCTTCAATTTCTTAAAACAATTACCATTGCAAAAATCTACTGCAATATCTTTAATTTTCCAAAACAATTTCCTTAATTGATTTTCTTTCAAAATATCTTTGCACGAATTTCTAGTTTTCTTTGCAACTGAAATAAATTTCAATTTTTTGTATTCAACAATTTTGCAGTATTAAATTAACAACGTTGCCAATTGCACTGCACAAAGCTTTTTCATATAAATGACGGCAAATGTTGTAAGATAAACAAATAGTATTAAAAAAAGTTATCTTTGAATAGTTTACTTCTGATGTTATCTTAATAGTGTATTTTATCTTAATAATAATCAATAAACAATAAAATAGCTTAAAGATTAAAACCTCTTAAATTTTCAAATTAATTAATTTAACATTTGACAAACAAAATTTAGTAAAAAAATCAATTATTTACAAAAAAATAAACATAAACCTTGATTATTTATAAATCTTAAGTTTATAATAAATTTGAAAATATTAAATTTTTACAAACAATTTTTCTTCAAGACATATAAACGGAATGATTTGATATAAAAATCTGCTCATCAGATCAGAATTTGTTTTGATTTTTAAATAATTAAGAAAATGTCAATGCCGGTAAAGTAAGGCTGTGTTTTCATGCCAGCAACTAGTCGCTGCGAACTCCATGCTAGAGTATGAGTGCGAGAGAGAACGCATGACTGAAATTTTGCCGATTCAGAGGTTTCCCTTTGAGAAGCCAAGAAAGAAAAAAATAAATTAAAGTATATTGCTAATTGGGTTGTTGACTATCTTTAAAATAAAAAATATTTACATAATTCTAGAATTGCATTTTATTACATTTCAGAATCCTCTACAAATATAAACCAAGAGGAAACAGTTACGGCTAAAGGTTCTAAAAATCTTCAGATAGCTGAATACGACTTGCGAAACGCATTCGTAAAATGCAGTAAGCTCGACTTAAACAGATGTGAAAAGGTTATGGAACTTGCAACCTCACTTCCAACTTCGCAATCGTCACTTCCAACATTGGAAAATTCATCAAACCCTAAAGCTCCTAAAACTTCTAAGGAACGTCCGCGTTCAGTCTCCGAAAATTGTATGCATTACTCATTAAGCAATTCTACGCTCCTTCCATTAGGCGATTCTATGCTCCCTCCCGTACATGGCCGCAATTTTTCTCCCTCGCATGATCCTACGCTATTTCCAACATGCAGTCGCTCGCTATCTGGCACACAGCATTCGCGATCCCCGTTGAAGTCAAATTCGCGTCGTTCGCGAACGCGTTCAGATCGCTCAAGAGCTAGCTCAAAGCACTCGAGATCCTGTTCGCGTTCACGCATAGAACGCTCGCCCTCCGACTCTCGGGGCCCGCGTTCACGCATAGAACGCACGCCATCTCGTTCACGGCGCTCGCGTTCACGCCCAGAACGCTCGTCATCCCGTTTACAGCGCTCGCGTTCACGCTCAAAACGTTCGAGTTCCCACTCACGTCGCTCGCGTTCTCGCTCAAAACTCTCACGATCCCGCTCACGGCGCTCGCGATCCCGCTCACGGTGCTCACATTCACGCCGAGAACGCTCACGTTCACGATCGCAGCACTCTCGATACCGCTGTCGACGATCGCTATCGCGCTCACGGCGCTCGCATTCACGCTCAGAACGCTCGCTATCCCGTCCACGGCGATCGCTATTGCGCTCACGGCGCTCGCGTTCACGCTCAGAACGTTCGCTATTCCGTACTCGGCGATCGCTATCGCGTTCACGGCGCTCGCGTTCACGCTCAGAACGCTCGCTACACCGTTACCGGCGCTCACATTCACACTCAGAACGTTCGCTATCCCGTTCACGGGGTTCGCGTTCACGCTCAGAACGCTCACATTCACGCTCAGAACGTTCGCTATCCGGTTCACGGAGCTCTTATTCGCGCTCAGAACGCTCACGTTCACGCTTAGAACGCTCGCGTTCACGCTCACGGCGCTCCAGATCCCGCTCACGGCGCTCCAGATCCCGCTCACAACGCTCGCGTTCACGCTCACGGCACTCAAGGTCCCGCTCACAACGCTCGCGGCGCTCAAGGTCTCGCTCACAACGCTCGCGTTCACGCTCACGGCGCTCAAGATCCCGCTCCTTATCTCGCTCACGGCGGATGAGATCACATGAACGGAGGACACCATCATCTTCTGGAAGACAAAGTCGTAGAAGAACTCCACTAAGAATATGTAGGCGGACCCAGGAAGAAATAGATAACTTGACTCTACTGAAAGAGCTAAAACCCAAATTATTTAAACAGTATTCAAGCGCAAATATTCCACGAGGCAAGTACAGACAAAAATCGACAATTAATAAATAGATACGGGTAAAATAATGGGTAAAATTACACTATTTAGGAGTCGTAATGAATATTCAAAGTGTCTTTTTTGTTTAACTTCAAAATCATAATATATTACATATAACAATCTCAACTTACTAATTGATGAATTGTCGCCTCTCAAGCAGATTTTCTTTTGTGACGTTGCGTTCGCTCCCGATATGCGAAAACTTTCCCCGAGCAACGCCTACAAATATCCGGTCAACCCGGATTTTATTCGATCGAAAATACCGTTTTCGCACGACTACTTCCTGTGTGACTTCTCCGACCTACGCTGCTACTGTCTTTGCCAAGATGACGGGCGCCAGGTGTCCGAAACACCGTCTGGGTTGATCCCTCCTAGTGCTGGCTAGTTAAGCGGAAAACACGAGACCTAGACTGCTGGCCGACGGGGTTCGATCAGCCGAGACAGACGCGACAAATAGACACACACATACACTTAACACAACTCGTAAATAAATTCGACAACAATCTAAAAGAACTCTGATTTATTAGGCCTCTTCCTGTGGCCGAAATGGACAACAATTTCCCGTACAATAATTCCGCTTTAACGATAATAATCGCGCTTCGTTCTCGCGCCGATTCGCGTCACGCTTCGCTTCCGTTGCGACTCACGCTATTCGATTCGCGCCACGCTTCCCGATCCGCGCAATCGCTTCGTACACGTAAAAATCCTCAACAACTCGCGACTCTAAAATACCCATATTCGCGCCTCGATGGCGAGCTGCAGCCTCCCGATGTCTGAGCGCGTTCATGGCACTCCGTACGCGGCACCTCACCTGGACGATGGCGACGTTCGTCTCGTCGCCGAACTCCGCTTCACTCACCGGCGTCCTTTCGTCGATCCTCCTAGCCAAAATCCGCTTCCTCTCGACGTAGAACTAACTCGACTAGGCGGACTTACCGGACTGACTCAACGGACTTAGATGGAAAAGACTGGCTTGACTACGTAAAAATGCGGGAGATTCGTGCTGGAGGTATGCTTACTAAGCGAGTGTGCTTTCAAAAATGGCGACGTCGGCGCGAGGGCCGGTGTCACTATCGCACTCTCTCACTCCTTCGTAATTTCTCGGTTGGTCTTCTTATAACGTTAATTGCTCCTTAAAGGGCGCAAGGTGTCGCGCCGGAACCTTCTTCTACGTCGCGATGATCGGCGAGAAGCTCGGCTGACGTCACCGATTGCTACACGAACGCCCTCTTTACCGAGCGGCCAGCTCGGTTGCATGCTGGCATGGTGGGGGCGCGAGACGGCACGATCGGACGTGCGCGAAATGGCGACGCGCGCGCTGTCGTTACATTCGCATTAAATGCGTGAGCGGGAGTCGCGGGCCCTGGTGCCAGCGACGGCTCCTCACCCGTGCGCGCGCCTCTCGCTCGCTCGGCTCGCGCAACTATCTCTCTCGCCGGTTCGGTTCGCGCGGCTGATGCCACGTGTTCGCCGCTCGCTACGCTTCGTCTTCGGCGCCGACGTCTACTTTGCGCCCTCTTCTCATCGGCGTCGTTGCTGATGTCGTCCGGTGTAGTGTTAGTGTTAGTGTCGTGAGGGTGGCAGTGTGTGTCCGAGCGATATTGTTGTTCTCCGTGGTGCCGTGCCGGGGAGGTTAGGTGGCGCGCTCAGGGGCGGCCTCGCCTCGGTTCGTCGCTGCCCGAGCACGTGCGCGTCATCTCCTCGCACGCGTCATGCAGCTGGTGATCCTCCGCGTGCCTCGTAGTGGAGAGTCATCGCGGGAGCGGCGGCGATCTCGTGCCTCGGCCTCCTGGAGCCTGTCGTCTCGGCCTAGCTCGGCCGAACAGCTGATCGCCATCTCTCTCTCTCTCTCTCTCTCTCTCTCTCTCTCAGGCGTGACAGGTGGTGATCGCCGGGTGCATCGTCGTCGCGAAGGAGCATCCGCGAAACGCGATTGCATGGTGTCGGTCGGCGTACTCGTTGCCTGGGGAAAATCGCATTGGGACGTGGAATGCACGTCACACCTTTATAAAGAATATGCTCGGAGGTTACAAAGGTACTATTAAGGAAATGATCAAGGTGGCCGGTCCTGTAATTTTCCCAAAATAGTAGAATGATTCTTTGTTTCAAGATAATAAATACGTGTCAGGTGTCACGGGATTTTACTGAATGGATCGAAGTAAAAATATTAGCGGTAATTAAAAAAAAATATATATATACAGGATGTCCCATTTTAATTGTCCACCCCCTTTAACTTTTCAGGATGACCTCCAATGAAAAAAAATTTAAT
>JAWWEP010045822.1:0-11747 GCA_035582995.1 Sycophila quercilanae | reverse complement strand
TTATACATGGACTGAGCATAAACTGTACCTACTTTTACAATTATGTACCATTTTAGCATGCCCATTTCTATATCAAATTACGATTCATTCAAATATTAAATAACGAGGGATTGAAAATTGAACATTTTTCTAAATTCTCCAACAATGAGTGATAAGAAAATTAGATTTAAAAACTCGAGGTCTAGATGGGACAGCACCTCTGCCAACTCAAGAACGACGAATAAGTCTTCTTCTTTTTTTTTTGACATATATTTAGTACTTGGAAAGGATAATGAAGAAGTTATCGAAACGTGGCACATCTGTAAATTTACAACACGTTGTACTCATTAACATCGATACAAACTTCCTTCAAAATTATCCAAAAATGAGTGATAAGAAAATTAGATTTGAAGATTTTTCGTTAAGGGCTATATATTCTGCTGAGAATATTGAGGCGTGTTTATTAATAGTTCGACTTGCATCAATTTTTAAGTCCGGGCATATTACAGATGATCCTATATCCATTACTTTTACTACCATCAGTATACAATGCGTAGTATTGTTACTATTGAAGGAGTTGAGGAACAGTTTGTTCGGATTCGGAGAAGCTATTAATTTTTTGCCAAATTCTATTTTTATACTATTGAGAGACGATATCAGAGTTCATATGTTCTTTCTCTTTTTGCAAGGCATTTTTTTCTAGAAGTGTGGTAATTTAAAATTGAAGATCTGTTTAGAGGATTCTAAGGTCTTTTATTTTTCCCAGAACATATTAATTTGTCATTTTTTAAATTAGATCCGTCGTAATTTAATTAATTACACATTTTCGCTTGTCTCAAGTAGATAATTCCGAGTATGGTCAGACATCGGATACACATTTTTTGAAAAATATTTTTATTCCTACTAATGTTTGCTTTTTTAAAATAAGAAGAAAAATAATCAAATTCTTCACATAATGAAATGAAAAAACGCAGTAAGTGGTCAAAACCACTTACTCAAAAATGTCAAAACATTTTTCTAGAATATTTTTTCGTTTAAATTCGAAAACTTTTTATACTGAGAGTTTTAGGTACATTTTTAGCATTTATAAAATTTAAAAATTTAAAGAAACTAATAGAATAAATGCGTCGATAATTCTAAAATAAGATTATAAACGTTACAAACATTAAAAATAAAATCGCAGAACAACGGAATATTAAAAAGGAAAATTGTTTATCCTGTATATATCCGTTTGATATTTTTAGAATCTGATTTCCCTTCCACAAAGCCATTGACATTTTTTTTGACAGCCCATCATAATTCAAATCAACCAAAACCATCACTCTTCCGTGAAAACATTTTTTACGCGACAGTCAAATATAATTTAAAAAAAAATAAATATAAAAAGCACCGATAAAAACTCTACAAAATTGACTCTATCAACGAAATGAGAGAAATGAAATTTCACGTGCATTTCAGTTGATCGACTGACACAGCAATCGAGGGAAAACAATAGAGCCCCGACGGCATCGAAAGTAACTTACCAAAATCCCAAACTATCGAGTATCGTTCAGCAACAAAAGCGCACAATAACAGTTCAATTTGACAAATCCTTAAGCGACTGTACCCCGCCGAAACAACTCCAATCAAACATTCCACCGGCGATCTTCCGAAAACACCTACGAGAACATTTGAGGATCGCCGGAGCAGTCGAGCGAGCGGAATATCGCCTCGACCGACGAATTCGCTGAATTTTCGGACTACATTCATTTCTGCGGGGGTGATTGGGGGTTGAACTTCCAGACGAGGGTTGTACGTCGCGCGGTGCGGTCTCCGCGGCTTCTCCAGACACTTCGAGGCCAATCGATTATTGTGTGCACGTGGCCCCTCCCCTCCGGCGATGTAAAGCGATTAGCCGCGACGATCGACGCGAATCTAATGGACTTTGCAGCCCGCCGCCGGAATGCAATGGCCCATTGTTGAAAGCCGCTCTTCGGATACCATTAGACAATGGAGATACCGTTGGCTGTTGTTTTCAATTGCTTCGTTTCTTTTTTTTTTTTTTTTTTTGTTCGACCCTCGTAGATGGTGTACGCGTGAAATGCCGAGTAACCGAGCTTTAGAAGTTAATGAGCAGAATCAATTTGATGGAACAATTAGCTTTCTCCAGCTCTTGGAGCTTTTACACGGTGAATAGATGCTGGATACTGAAATGACCAGTTTAGGGTATACGATGAAAAATTTGTTGGAATTATAAATGTTGAAAAAAATACGTTTTAAAATATTTTTTTATGATATAGTTTTGTCATTGTTCTAATAACTTTTCTAGTAAATATTTATGTAGTAAATATTTATTTGATACTAAATTTATTTATTTTTTTGTTCAACTAAGGCTTGCGTTATGTAATTCTATAATTGTAAAACATTTTTTATGTTTTTAGAAAATATAGTTTTCGATTTTTTAGTACAAGTGTAAAATTAATACAATTTTATACATATTATTAAAAAAATGACACTAGTCCTATTGACGTTTTTTCTATAATTTTGTTTCATTTTAATTTGAAAACTTTTTATACTGATTATGCAGCCAATTTCGGTAGACAAGTGATTTATATACATAATTATATTGTTGAATGAGTGAATTTCTGAGGTATTTGTCATATCCGGCTGAAACTACTTTACGATAGCAAAATGATTATACCGTAAGAATAAGTAAGGGATTTTAATAAAATAAATTATTATTTTAATAAAACAAATTAAACTTTAATAAAATAACATTATTAGTTGATTTATCCTTTTTATTGCACTAGTCTAAATTACTTTAGAACAAGAAGTTTAAATAATTTCATTATATTGTCTTCAACTGAAAGATAAATATTTTTGTTAAGTAAATGCCTTCTTCACACTACAATACTAGATTAAACATTAAAAACCTTAATAATTCATTCATTAGCCACTTTATTCTTGACCTTAATTATTCCCATTTATCTCCGTAAGTACGTCGATGTTTACTGGTCAATTAATTATCCGATACTGCCTCCGACGTTGTGCAAATAAATTTTAAATTGAAATTAAAAAAGGATTACTTTAAAAATTCAACAAAAACTAACATAGTTTAGTAAATTTAGAAAGAAATCTGAATACTGCTAAAATATCCTACAAAAACGTAGTAATCCATAATACTCACAATGAATTATTATTAACTGGTAGGTGCAATAAAACTTGAAGAATAATATAAGCGTTTTTCAACGACGTACCTGACGCGAGATGTTAAAAATTACGTTGTTTCGCAAAATACCGACTGACGCGATTTCAATCAAGTATAAACATGTACTCGAGCGAAGGGACAGTGTTCGTAGTCAATCCACTCATTGTTCAAGTGTAATTCGCTTTCAATGGATCAAATTCCATTAGCAGGAATTGAAGGGCCGCTTCGCAGTCGAGCATAAATAAATTCGTGAGAAATTCAATTTGCTCCTTTGCCTGTGGAATTTTTAGTCGTAATGAAAAATACATACGCGAATTTTTATTAAATCGATCTTGACGCCCACTAACTCGGGAATAAGTGTAAAATCGATGTCTGGGAGCTTTCGATAAGGGTGAATCCGTTCGTGTTGATGGCAGAAATCGCGTAATGGTATTTACGATCGCTACAATCGATATTTTATTTAACAAAGTCGTTACCGAGCGAGTCCGGGTCACGAGAATCAAATAAAGTTATCGATTTTCAGCGTCATAAAGACTATACCCTCTAATAGTTTTTACAGCAGCAAAAGGAATTGATTAATATTTGATGAATCATGATTTTGTAATTTTATTGCCTCTCTTGTATTTTCAATTAACCATCGAATTTGTGGAGGTACCTAAATGATTTTATATTTAGTATGTAAGCGTAATATTTCCAAATAAATGGATTATAAAAAAAAATCATCGGAATAGATGCGTGTATAATCTCTAAATTTGTTTATTTACAATACTAATTTAGTAAAATAAAATAAATAAAATAAATATAAATAAATACAGGAGCCTTCAAGAATGCGACATTATTAAATTTTAGTTTTCTTTATTTTTTCTTTTATTTTAACATTTAATTTTAGAATTTTCACTGTGCCCACTCACTTTTATAATTTTCAGTTCTCTTATTTAGTTTTAATTTAATTTTAATTTTTTTATTTGTTATTTTGTAAAGGGCTTTTAGCCCATCTAATTGTTTAAATAAATAAAAATAAACATAAAAGATATATTGCAAGTGAGCTACAGTTTATTAAAAAGTAACTAAAAGTATATTTAAATAATTAAAAAATTACAATTTTTTTTACACTTTGTTAATAACGATGTTAATGAAGCTAACACTTTAAACTGTCACATAATACTAGTGAAAATTACAGTGAATACGGAATATGTTACTTTATCCAGTCTAAACCGGTAAAAAAAGTGACACTCTTTTAATTAGTATAACAGCACATCCAAGTGAATAAGTTGAGTATTTAGTCGAAATTAGAGGAGTTTTTTTTTCGAACGAAAGAAGCCCATCCCATTTAATTGCTGCGTCTTTTTCAATTTTAGCCATTCTCCTACTTTTATTCAACTCCACAGCAAACTTTTCAACCATACCCTTACCTTAATGATCATTTATATTCTTTTTAGTAATTTCCCAAAGCTCGAATGAAAAAGCAAAAAAGAAGGTACTTACGCCCTTAAAAAAAAAATGAAACATTCATCTTCCATTTGTTTAAACAATAGCGACAATCCGATATTTCTTTTGCGAGCGCCAGGAATTTTTTTCCAGCCGATCGACTTGACCTTAATTCAATCCGAGGCGTACACTCCCATTTATCGAAGCCCAACGACTCGCGAGAAATGCATTTGCGAGAAACTTCCCTCGCCATTGGCCATCATAATAGGATAGTAGCGGAAAAAAGGGCATTGGCACGAAATCCTGCCCCGACGTAAATCAACCGCCGTGGAAGCGCTTAATTTGCCAGCCTCGCGCGAAACTGTAAAATCGCGAAACTTCCGCGCGTAAAACTGCCTGATGAAATTCCGATCGAGGCGCGGAATGTTCCTCGCGCGCAGATAGGACGATGCGAAAAAGGGAAAAGCTTCAGGAAATTGTCGATCGTTGAGTGTTGCCGAGCTTAACTTCGAGTATTGACCCACGGCTTTATAGCACCGCAAGCTTCTCTCGAAGATGGTCCTTTGAAGCGCGAACTCCGGAATCGATGGATAGGGAATTTGGTATAATTTGGGTTTACATTAATTAGATGTTGTTAAAGAATGTTATTAAAAATTATGTAACATTCATCAATTAATGTTGTTGTATTTATGTAACTGATAATTCCTTTGTTTAGTAGACTTACTCATTGTTATGCCTACTAAGTACTTAGTACTACGTTAAAGTCGATCAGCTTAGTTGCGAATCGTCAGTCATAGTGAATAGACATTATGACTATATATCTAAATAATCTGGTTTACAAATGACATATGCTTATCATAAGATAAACACTATATCTAAATAAACTGGTTTACAAATAATTTGTCTATTTTTCTATTAAGCAGTCATTTACCTATTTATTTATTTATTTATTTATTCAATTATGTATTAGAGGCCTTCCATGTTAAAGAAAGATCAGATGTAAACTCTCCACTTACTGGTCATATTATAATATCTTTACTTGCAAGGAATATTTGAGCTTCAAGTGCCATAAAAGAGAAGGTTCCATAAAGAATTAATACGAATAAGAGAGAATTACACAGGGTGCCCTGGTTTAAAGTTTCCACTGGATGAGTATCCTTTTTATAGAGCACACACGATAAAAATTAAATTGTTGGATTCTCAAGGGAGCATCTGCAGGTGACCTTGGTTCTGAACTTCATACATATTTGAAGCTTACATTTTCTCGGTTACTTTTAAAGTCTGAACTCGAAAATGCGGAGTTTTTAGTTTCAACAATTACAAATTGACCTACATGTCTTCGTGAAAATAAATATTATTAAGGTCAAAGTCAAGGACACCGTCAGATGCCTTCAAATTGAGTATAGTCAGCCACAAACGTAGAATTCTTGTTTAAGTAGTAAGAACCTCTACCTGGTAAGACTTACGCGGAATGATGTTGGTTGTATTAATTTACTGATTAATGATGATTGATATTAAAATAATTTTATTTATTTTAAGTACTAATATTATTTATTTAAACTATTATAAATGTAAAGCTGTATTCATAGATTTTTGCACAAATACTAAATATTTGTTTACACCATTGCTATTTTTAAATATTTTTCAAGAAACTCTTTTTTGTCTATTACGAAGCTTCCTCTCTAGCAGCAAGCAACCAACAAAAGAGAGAGAAAAAAAGAATCCAGTTGATAAAAATCTCTGAGCGAAGCAAACGTGGCGTCCTTAGCAGAATTAATCGAAATACCGGCGCACGAACTCGCATAATGCAGTTCGGAAGTGGTAAGAGGGGGTGGGGGGCCATAGGGTTGGGGGTAAGGGGACGAGGGTCAGGACGATAAACACACTCGCGCCTGGATGTTCTTATCACGTATACGCCCGCGGACGCCGCGGAATAACCCATCAAGATGCAAAATGGACTGCACTAGCCTGGGCATTGTGTCGGCGGCCCTCGGGCGAACTTTATCGCCACCCTTTAAAAGCGTCCCCTCAGCCGTTACTTGATTCGGCAGGCACGGCCCACCGCCGGCTATTAAAGTGGCGGGTTTACTGCGCGCAATGCTCTTGCTAAGGAAGGACGAGACGCTCGCCGCGAGATTCGCATTGTCGCAGCATGATGATAAAATTTTCTTTTTTCTTCTTTTTTATTTGGTCGGTGCTGGACGTGTATAACTGCAAAAAATTTTGTGTAAAATCGGACGTTTCATGAGAGTATGTGCATATTTTATTTTGTGTAAAATTTTTGTGTAGAATATTTTGTATAAAATATTTTTGTAGAATATTTATGTAAAATTTTGTGTAGAATATTTTGTGTTAAATTTTTGTGTAGAAAGTTTGGTGTAAATACTTTTGTGAAAAAAATCCTCTACAAAATTTTGTGTAATTTCCAAAATGAAATTACACAAAAATTAGTTACACGACGCTAATAAAGATAAATGATCCTACAGAATAATTTTTTTAACTATAATTAATAAATTATAGTTAATATAATTTATTAATTATATTAAAGTTATAATTAATTATAACTTTAATATTAATTTATGTAAAGTTGATTTGTGTGATTTTTTTGTAAAATATTATTTTTGTGTAATATTCAATATTTTTGTGTGATTTCCGTATCTAAAATTTACACAAAGTCTTGGTGTAAAATCGGACCCTTTTTTTAGAGTGTACACGAGTTTCTTCTATCATGCCGGAACTCCCACCTTATTTGGCTGACCACACGTGGACTTATTCTACTGTGCCGTAAATCTTATGTCGATTAAAATCGGACCCTTTTTTACAGTGTAGATCTCTACTGGCCGCGCAAAATAAATTAGCCGCGGTTAAACTTTGAGGGGAGTTTCAACTTCTTTTCTTCTGGAAAGTTTGCGGAGTTGAGGCCGACGAGACTTTCCACGGTATGGATGTTTTATTATAATTGCAAAAATTGCTCGATACTTGGCGGCGAGTGGAGAGCGAATGTTCATTGAAAATTTTAATGAAAATTTTCATTTTCCGAGAGGAATGATCAGTCGAAGTTTAACGGAAGTTTATTGGAATTTCTGTATTATAGAGGAATAAATCGTTAGTGCGGAGCTTTGCTCAAGCTTTGAACGAAATATCTTTATTCAAATGTTTGTGTTTTTAATTTCTTGCAAAGCTTTATTTAATCCTACGACTGGGGAAAGTCACATTGGCCAAGCTTATTTTCCAAACTAAGATATAAAATTTATTTTTAGCTTGATGGAATATTTTTTTGAAGCAAGATTTAATCCGGTAAAGTTGATTTTATCGTGATCGCTTTTTTATGACTGATTGTTTTCGTGTTTAGCCTTTTGAAATAAGACTGCTACTAAAGCTGAAGAAAACTCAAATGAATGGTATTTAATTTGGAAAACGTTAATGTTCTTCTGCGTAATGTAATTTGATACGTTATTTATACTAAGTGGATAATCCAGGGCATGGTCAGACACTCATATTACTTTTATTCCTAATAAATTTCGCTTTCTGGAAAACAGCTGTGTAAAAACTTTTAGTCTGAGAGTATCAGTCAAACTTGTATTTTTAAACGAAAACAAAAAATTATTCCAAGAACGCAATCCTATCTTTAAAAAGTGATGTCCTTTGTTTTGAAGCATTGAATACGTAAACGTGATTGGTCTAAAACTTCAGGAACGCACGCGACTATAATGGCGCCAAAATTCAGAAATTTTGCATTTTAATTTAAATAATAAAGGAATTTTTGTTGGTTCAAAAGATTAATCGAATAAAAATTAAGTTTTCTGATTAATATGAAATTTTTTAAAATAAGTTTCTTGAAAAATGGATATGGCTCTGATTTATTTGCTAACCTCAAATAAGCGAATAAATTAGAATATCTTAATACTTAGTATATAGTACGTACGTACGTTTTGTGTGAGAGAATATTATTTATACAAATATTATACTAAAAGAAAAAAATGATGCTTTCATGATTCATAATTTTTTATTTAGTTCCTAATAACAATAAAAAAAAACATGATCTCCATAGCAGTATCCTGATCCAATTTAACACATACGCATACATACTTCTGAAAATACTTAAAAAAAAACAAATATATATTACCGCAAAAATTTGAAATGCATGAATAAACCTAAATTACTTTACACTTATACGAAGACACGACGAGAAAAGGCAATTTAATGAATTTTTGATAACATCGGCAATCATTACACCTTTCACTTATCGTCTCGCCCAGCTAATCTGCCACATCCCGTATCTCGAATCACAATATCACCAACTCCGCGATCGGAATAAATTTCTCGTCCTCGCTGGCTGGCGAGACGAGGCTGGGCGTCAGGGGAGAGGGGAAGGGCTCGGAGTGGAAATTCAAATTTTGTAAATTACTCGTCGCGCCACTTCCAATTCCCGATACAACATTTCTCCTCATTTTCCCGGGGGCGGCGCGCGCTCCTCGCGGACGAATTTAATACATATTTACCCCGACGCCTGCAGCCGTCCCACGGCCGCCTCGTAATTTTATTTTCCAGTCGATAGGCGCGTCCCGTCCTGAATAGATAAACTCCGCGCATAACGCGATATTACGCGGCGCGCGCAAACGCCTCTGTCGGATAGCCGATTTTTATCGCTCGCGGCGCCCTTTCTCTCCTCTTCTCTCCAACCCCTTTTTTCTCGCTCTTTTTGCACCGCTGCAGAATCTGACTTTCGCCGATGGCCGGGTAAATCGATTATTTCGCTGTTCGGCGTTACGTGCAGCGCGACAGTTTTCCCTTTATTATTGCTGATTTTAGGTAATACAAACATTAACAAGAGCTTCGATCGGCCACTAAGATTAAGCGAGTATGTCGCCCCTATTTTTTTTTCATTGAGCAGATATAATCATTAGTACTTATAATCGAATAAGCCTCGTACACGCTGAAATGATCGCTTTTTATTGCGGTTTTTTGATTTTTACAATTGTAAGGGAGCTTTACTAATTACATGAAGAGAAATGAGCTATTTATTGCGGTTTTTTAATTTTTACAATAGGGTCGGCTACCTAAAATATTCCATTATATTCGTCTGATAGAATATTGAAAAATAGTCGACACGTATTTTTTCTTTTTTCAATTTTAAGTATATTAACAAAAATATTGCGAGTTAAAGTTTGTAATGGACGTGACGTTACACGCACTTTCAAATTGAATCACTAAATTAAAAAAAGAAAAAATACGTGTAGTTTATTTTTCAATATTCTATAAGAAGGATATAATGGAATTAAAAAAAAAAAAATTAGTAGCTGACCCTATTGTAAGAGAGCTTTACTAATTGCATGAAGATTTTTAAATGATGTTGATGAAATGATCGATTAATACGATACTTATTCGATTTGTTAAAAAAATAAGGAGACGAAATAAGCCGGTCCTGGGACAGTAGAACAAAGCGAATTCTGATCAAGTAGTAAGAGTCTCTATATGGTCAGACACATGTGGAATGATTTCTTCAGACTAAATTTTTTATTCTGATTACATAAAATATTGTCATTATTAAATTAAATGATAGTTGGCTAGTAGATCTACATATATCTTTGAGGAATAAAAAAGAATAAAGTATATTCGAATTAAAATGTTGATTAAAATGTATTAGATTTACTCCTTGCTTTACCTTTACACCCAATAGCTGGTCTAAAAATTCAATGGTATCGGTTTCTATTGGCATTACGGTCCAGTTCTATCAGTTAAGAACTGATATCGACTTCCTTTGATGCAATACACGATGTAGCAAGACACGACTTGGCTCATCTCCCTCGAATTACAAAAGGGTGCAGCCTCACAGGACAATTGTAATGTGCTATCGAATGAGCATCAGCTTAGCGATCAGTTCGCACTTAGACTTTCTCAAAAATACTTCTGCAGTTTCAGCTTGTGAAACTCTCGAATATCTGGTTCTAGCTTGTCCAGCTGGTCAATTTTCCACTGCAGAAATGTGTATTTGAATCTCGATTATAATCATTAATTATAGGAAACTTTAATTAACGATTTCAAATGTAACTACTTAGATTAATTATTCTCAATTAACGATTTAATTTTAATAACGATTACAAGCGTAATAAATTTGGTTTCTTATTATTAATTAAAGTTTGGTTTAATTAATTGAAATAATTAATGTAATTCACTCCATTCTACCTGTATATAAATTTCATTTTTAATTTTAGGATGTCAAAGCAAAAAAGACTATTATTAAAAAATTGAACAACCGCATGTCTTAAAAAAAAGTTTTCTGTATCAAACAGCGTAATCAACAAAAGCGTACGCGAAAAAATCGTAAAACAAGAGAGGACAGCTGGCGTTATCGGTAAAGCGATTTGCTAAATAATGAGGATCACGGAGCTTCAACTCGTCGAGGAGGCTGATCCCTACCACGTAAATGAAAATTCGAAACCTCCCACGCGAAGGGGTGAGGGGGTACTCCGGTGTTTTCTTTTGGTCGATCAACGAGTCAGGCGAGTGTTTATCTTAAGAACAGTCGAGACGGTGGACCATTTCGTGCGTAATTCCAGGTAAACGGCGGAGGGGTTCAAATTAAAATCAGTCGATTTGATGGAACTGTACTTTACTGTCTAATCTTCGATTTGCGTTTGAAATTCAAGTTGGATATTTAATGACGAGTATTTAGCCTCGGTTACTACTAGTAGTACTCTACTTCGTAAAATTTAAAATCATTTGTTTGCCAACGTTTAATTCGAATTCCAAGAGTAAACAATCAACAGTAGATTGCAATTATTTTGATAGGTTGTTCCAAAACATTTGAGGAGTACGTTAATCAGTTTCAATGAATATTTAGAAATTAATTTCGACTTTTGTACTTTTTTTTTAATACACCCAATTCTTACTTTCTTGAAAGTAACAAAGTAAACAACTATTGAGTGCAATATTTGTTTACTTTGCTATCAGCCCGACGTTATTTAAAGAAGAATTTTAAATAACTAGCATTTTATTAAATAATTTATTCAATTGTTTTGCCAGGAAGCTACATTAAAATAATTATTTAAAAAGTATATATTAATTTATGTTGTACTAGTTAGATTAAGCGCGCTACGCGCGCCTCGTTAGAGGAATTTTTAGGCTATGATGACAATATTTCTCTCTCGAC
>JAWWEP010045781.1:0-11752 GCA_035582995.1 Sycophila quercilanae | reverse complement strand
AATTTTTGGTAGTGTAGAGAGGTCTAGGCGAGATGTAAAGCAGAGACTGCCCAAAATTATGACCTTAGTCTTGCGAACATTAAGGAGTAGTCCATTTTTCTTGGCCCATGCTGCGATGGCATTCGCATCCCTGGTTACTAGGTCTATGCCTAGCGATATCTCACTGGGAAGGACTGAAAAATAAATCTGAGTATCGTCCGCATAAATCATATGCGTGCAGTGACGCAGCGAGGCAGGAAGGTCATTGATAAAAATCGAGAATAAGAGAGGGCCGAGCACGCTGCCTTGGGGCACACCCGCGTTTACATTGATCCACCTCGATGGCAAACCATCCTCTCCGATAACAGCCTGTTTTCTGCCGGACAGATACGAGAACATTAAATTAATGAACGGAGCAGAGCAATTGATGTTCCGAAGTTTTTCGAGGAGCTTGCGGTGGGGCACGGTGTCAAAAGCTTTGGAGAAGTCAAACAAGAGTAGGAAGGTGACCATTCTTCTATCGATCGCTCTGCGGACATCATCCAGAACTCCAACCTGCGCAGTCTGCGTACTATGGCCCTTCCTGAAACCAGCTTGTCTCGGATCCAGAATATTATTCTCGATTAGGTACGCAGAAAGCTGATTGTAGACTACACGCTCAAAGATTTTTGATATCGAGGGAAGAAGGGCAATGGGGCGCGTATCGGACATGCTCCCAATGTTTGAAGACTTGGCTAAAGGGCGCAAGAGGGCTTCCTTCCATTGGCAAGGGAAGATCGAATCGGCAATGCATCTATTGATGACCGAAGTGACATGCGCAACTATCGCGGGGCAAGCTAAAGCTAACATGTCTCCGGAGATACCATCCGCTCCTGAGGCACCTGTGCAGGAGGCCCGGATGATGTTGGCAACAGACTCCTCAGTTACTGGAGTGAGTGCGAACGAGGGGTCAGTAGTCGCTTGAGCCGACGTACAGGCGCTATTGGAAATTTCAGTGAGGTCAGTAGGAGATAGAGCGGGAGATCCTGCCGTGACTGCCGCGTAGTGCTCATTAAGGTCGTTTGCCGTGAACTGCGTTAGCGGGGAGGGTTTCGTCGAGGCAGAGATCCCCATACTCCTAAGCACCTTCCATTTCTGGGCCTGCGACACAGCTGATGAGAGACGTTGGCTGTAGTAAGCGTTCTTCGCACTGTCCAGGAGGTTCGAGGCCTTGGAGCGCAGGGAGCGGTACTCGAGAACGTCAGAAGGGCGACCGGATCGAACGGCACGCCTGTAAGCACAATCTCTGACCTTGAGGATAGATTGAAGCTCAGCGGAGACCCACGGACGACGCTTAGAGACAATACTGATTGTTCTAACGGGGGCTATGTTGTCAAAAGCGTTATTTATTGCAACGGAGAGGTTCTCAGCAGCTATGCTAGCAGAGGGCGCGTACGATTGCGAGAGGGGTTCGCATTTTATTTTTAGTTCATTAATTAAGCGAGCACTATTGACCTTAGCTAACGAGCGCGTTTTGATAATCAGCGGGGCTTTGGGCTCGCGATTGCCGTCGAGCAGGAGCTGCACGAGGTCATGCCCAGCAATAAACGGAGCGTCAGTCTTACGTAGCGCGATAACTTTGGAGGCGTCAAGGACTATAAAAAGATCCAGGAGCGTGTGAGAGGTGCCCGAGGTTGTCATAGCATGATGTGTAGCCATTGATGGTACCAGCTGAAGACCGAGCTTCGATAGGCAAGATTTAAGAGAGTCCGAGTGTATATCATTAACCAGCATGTTAATGTTAAAATCACCTGTGATTACCACTTGCTGAAAAAGCGGCAAGAATTCTGCTAGTGTGCTGAAGAATTGCAGCGGGTAGGCAGCCTTGGGGGGCCTGTAGACCACGCCAAAAAGAAACTTAAAGGTCCCGGCAGTGATTGACAAAATTATGAATTCAGGCGTGTTATCATACTCGGGGTCAGAAGAGACTAGAGTCTCGACTTTAAAATCATTGCGAACGTACGCACCAACTCCTCCGCCCATTTTGCCGCAGCGATCATTTCTAAATAAAGCGTAGCCTTCAAGTTCGACGATTGAGTCCGGGTCACTTTGTGTTAAAAACGTTTCGGAAACTGCTATCACATCATGAGTGTTTTGGTCGACGAACGACTCGAGCAGGTTATGGTGTGTAGCAAGTCTATTTACATTTATTTGACAGATATTAAACACAGAATTTACAGATAGGGCCGACGACGTAGACGCGGCGGTTAAGGGCACACCCCGGGAGCTTCACGCAACATGTGATGAGTTGGAAGTGCCCTGGTTGCGGCTATTTCTAGGCGAAGCAGGTACAAGCGCATATAGGTCGTTCTCAAGGCGAATAGGTATTAGTGGGCTCGAGCGAGATACCCTAGCAAATACTGTGAAATCGCGGATAATAGGGCGTGCATAATTAATGGAGTTGCAATGCGCTATTGCTTTACGGTGCAGCTCAAACAGACTTTTGGGCCACAGAGTTCGCATATATACGGAACTATTCCCTCCAGACCCAAAGATCGTGGTGCAGCTGATGTCCCTCAGTTTGACTGCAAGAGATGACACTTTGTCACGCACCGGGGCAGAAGTGAATCTAATTACTAGTCCTCGAGCAGCTCGCGATGGAGGGGAGCGGCCGGTATCCATGTCCGATTCGGAGGACGTGCGTTTCGATGAGGCGTTCCAGGGGCGCCAGTCGAGCACGTGTGGAAGCAGTGTGCTCAAACCAAGAAACGCCATAAGACGTGAGACGATCTGATCGTCAGAGCAGGATAGTTCCGCAGGAATCCTGGAAAGAAGCACCTCACACGTGTCCTGCTGAAGAGTCGTAACAGCAAGAGAGGAACCGCGTACTTCAGCTTGGAGACTATTTACTTCCGCTCCTAACTCCGAACGCATAGCAGATATTTGCGCTTCGGTCTTAGCCTCATGGGCCTCAAGTCTTGCACAAAGCGATCCAATGCCCGCTGCAAGATTGGATTGCGATTGCTTAATTTCAGTTATGCTAGCGTCAAATTTCGTCAAAAAATTTGAGAACCACGGCGGCGTCCGATCGCCCATGCTTGCGCGCTCGAGCAGCGAGTACGCCGAAAGTCCCTCAAGCGAATCGCAAGCTTCGACACTAAGTGCCGCCTTGTGCTGCTTAGCAACCGGAGCCAAAGATGGCGAGGGGGGCGAGGCCGCACGCTTAGACGAGAGCGCGATAGGGGAGAGGGATGGGCTACTGCCGCGAGTGGGCGTGGCTAACTCTGGTGGCCGCACAATATGCTCGGAGGTGTGGTTACGAGAGCGTGTCGGATCTGCACTTAGCAAGTGAGCAGCGCAGTTAATATTGCCGTTGCAAATGAGTAACGAGTTGGAAATGCAATTAGAATGCGTAATTGCACCACACTCAGAACACACACACACACATACGTCACGCCGATTGACCGCTTTAGAGCAGATCGCGCAGCAACGCCTGCTCATGCTCCATGTGAGCCAACACGCGATTAAAATAGCACGCGAGCACTAATCAATTAATAAAAATAAAAATAACGACGAAGAACACTTAAGACGACGTAACAAGTAATAAATAACACACAGAAATATAACTAAAAAAGCAAAGCGGCGCAGATGATGTAGCATACGAGACTTAGATTAGCGAAGCACTCCAGCTGATCGTCAGTACATACGGCGGCCTCTATGGAAGATGCATGGAAGTCGACCTGGCAGCCTGATGTTTGCAGCCGGTAAGGCAGGAACCGCATGTAGTGGATACGCAGGGCCGAAGAATTGCTGCCAACCTCGATTCAAGGAAAATATAGTCGATTTCCAGGAATATGATGACGCTGCTTGCAAATTATGTTCGGGCCGGCAGGCGAACATAACCTCACTCTCAAAAATGCTTCGAAAAAAGACGGTCTCCCTGGCTCAAAAAGATAAGCCTTGCAGTAATGCTCCTTCAGCACGGAGCCTGCGGGAGTCCGGATCAAACTGCAACAAGTAAAAACTCACAAGAGCTGGATGAGTGAGCAGCACGGCAATGAAGCGGGACCGATGTGATGTGCGTCAGTCCACTTACCGAGAGAGAGAGAGAGAGAGAGAGAGAGAGAGAGAGAGAGAGAGAGAGAAATGGAGTGGAAAGCTAGAGAAAGAAAGTGAGAATACAGAGTGGAGGTGCCATGTTTGTAAACAACTACCTTACGCATTCAGGATGCAACTTTTAAATTTTCGGAAAGCTAAATGTTTGGCTGAACCTCAACCACTTGGTATACTTATATTGTCTCAAAGACCACGTGTAAGAGTATATAAGTATGGATTTGTATGTTAGAACTAACAATTTGCCGCACTTTTTTTGACTACCATTTAAAGATTAAAGTTTCAGAGTTTGAGGGGTATAGGATTTGATGTTATAGTGTTTATTTACGATATTATTATAAGATTTATCATATACCTTTGCCAACAATTTTGTCTGCATGTCTTAATCTTGATTTATTATACTTCTGCAGTGAGTTATGCAGTACACTATTAATATTTTTGTGCTCTTTCCCATGTTCATAATTTCTGTTCAACGTAAGATTTTCGTTTCCATTCGAGACAGGACAGTGGCCGCTTACCTCTATATCTTTTTGTAAGTTATCAGCACTTTCAGAGGTATCGTTTATTAATTTTTTTGTTTGCACAACTTTCGTTTGCGACTTTTGCCGTTGTTCTTCAGTTACGGAGGCTGAAATTAAGTTCTATTTAATGCTGTTTCAACATACTATACATAAATTTGGAGTTAGGCTTTAGAGTTTCAATCTATATTGGTTAAGAGGGTTTATCCAATAGGGAATGTATTAACAAAACACGGCACCTCGCAACGGGTGCCTCACAAGTAGCCTTACGCTCCCTACTTCTTCTCTTTGGAACCCCATGTTCTATACCCTTATCAAAAAATCCTGTAGGAAACCCTGCAGGAAATCATGCAGGAAATCCTGCAGGTTTATGTGGGTTTCCTGCAGGCTCCCTGTAGGACCATCCTGCACGGAATTTCGCGATTTTCCCTGCAGGAAATCCTGCAGGTATTCCTGCAGGATGGCTCTGTAGGAATTTTTAAAAGTTATAAATTTTTAATTATAATAATTAATAGGAAGAATGTTATTTTTATCAAAAAAATAACATCAAAAATGATCAAAATGTCTTTGTTAATCCCAAGAAGCTTGAAAAATGATTTTTTTATCAATTTTATTATTATTTATGATTTATAATTTATAATTTTTAATTATTAATGTAAGAAAATTCCTGCAGAGTTGTCCTACAGAAATAACTGCAGGATTTCCTGCAGGAAAAATCGCGAAATTCCGTGCAGGATGGTCCTGCAGGGAGCCTGCAGGAAACCCCATATAAACCTGCAGGATTTCCTGCATAATTTCCTGCAGGGTTTCCTGCAGGGTTTCCTACAGGATTTTTTGATAAGGGATATACGACCCTGCGCGCGCATTCCGCGCACACATAGAAAGTACACATATACGTATAAGGTGTGTGTGCATAACGTAACTTTCACTCAGCTACTCGTACGCGCGACAAATCGAGCGAAATTGTAAACTTTGAGCTATTTCTTAAAAACGGTGAAGATAAACTCTATGAATTTGTAATATGATACTCTAGTTATTAATGTAAACAACGCATTAGTTTTTTAGGAAAACACCAAATGTATCTTTTAAATAGTAGACTAATATTCTCATGCTCAACTTTGCCAATTAATTTCTCGAAAATGGTGAAACTAAGCTTTTTTTCTGGTGATATGGTGTAGATAATAATGACATATTTGTTAAAAATTTCAGACTTCTCAAATAATGCTAAAATTGGATAAACCCTCTTAAGGATTCAGAATTTAACCTTCCAAATAACGTAAAGCCAACCTGGTTGAAAAAATCCATCTGGTATTGCACTTGGCAATCTAGTCGAAAATTCAATTTAATTTAATGGAATCTATTCCATCCAGCTGGTCTTTTTCAACCGGGAAATTTTAAAATTATTTTTATCAAGAATGTTACTTAATAAACTATTTGTGTACTTATGTATAGATTTTGTTATTAAAACTAACAATTTTTCACAATTATTGTTGGTGGGGTCAATGTTAACGATTCAGACCTGGTAGAAAATCCAACATAATATATGATCGTGTCACTAACTAGTGACCATGCCATAATGTGAGATCATAACCCAGTTAACAATACACTGCAGGATTTTTCTACAGGATTTCCTGCGGCTCCCTGTGTTCGCAGGATTTTCTGATGTGGCAGGGTTCTGTAGTGTTTCGCAGGATTTCCTTGCAGGAAATCCTGTGCCAACAGGGAACTTTAAAAAATCCTGTAGGGAATTTCAAAAGGAAATCTTTCAGGAAGATTAGACAAGGAAACTCTACAAAAAAGTCTAAAAATTCCCTGCAAAATTTCCTTTCAGATTTTCCCTGTACGATTTCGTTCTGAAATTTCCCTATCGAATATTTCGAAGATCCCTGTTACCACAGGATTTTCTGCAGGAAAATCCTGCGAAACCCTGTAGAATCCTGCGTTAACAGGGAACCCTGCAGAAAATCCAGCGAACGCAGGGAGCCGCAAGGAATCCTGTGAAAAACTCCTGCAGGGTATTTTTAGCTGGGAATATAATCATATTATGATCAATTCCCGCGAAAAAATTGACGAACGGCCTGACGTCGGCCCAGTACCGCGCGTCAGTACCCCGATACTAAACTATTTAACATATAATCCGTAAGATTATAACAACTCATTGACTGATGTCATAAGCAACGTTCCTTCATCAAAATAACATATATTACGTATAATTCATGAAATCAAATTAATTCATGATATAGATATTAATTAAAATACAGTTTTTTCTAATCACAACTCATGTAAAAATTGATTACCATGTTCATCATAATTTTGATCATATTATGGTCACATTATGTCGCCATATAGAGCTGATATATGATCATAATAAGTGATATATAATGGTCACAGATCATAAATTTTGTCATTTTATGATCAGTTTCTGGTTAATTTTCTACCAGAGAGGGTTTATGATTTTAAGGGTTTAAGAGTTATGGTCAAGGTTCAGTGTTTAATATGGTCTTAGGATATATTATACCTTCGTCAATAATCTGGTCAATAATGCGTTGCAATCTCAATTTATACTTCTGCAGAGTATTATCCAATTTAGATTTAATATTTGGAGGTCTTTTCCCATCTTTGTATGTTTTACTTATTATAAGATTTTTACTTTCCGATTTCAATTTTGCATCACCGTAAATGCAGTGAACAAATTCTTTATAACAGTACTGAATACACGTGCATGTTAGCTTCTTATAAAAATCTTCCAAAGCCTTGTTCCCTGGAGCGAGTAGGAGTTCAGCATCTAGAGAAGCTATTCAAAGTATGATAATAAGAATCATTTCTTATTATTTTTAATATGCAATAAGCACATTCCATTTAATAAATTTTAAGATTAACAACGAATTTACTAGATGCACATTCATTAATATTTAGAAACTTTGTTTTGTTTTAATAATCACATTATTTAAAAGATTGAATTAATAAAACGAAAACTCGTGATAGTCCATAATTATTTACTATGAGAATGACCGTGGAGGGGATAAAAGAAGTTATTAATGGCTTATAAGATGGCAGAGTTGAGTACTAACAAATGATAGACATAGTAATACCCAGCTAATGTTACTCTACGTCACTCATCCTCAAAGTGTACTTCAAATGAGGTTCAAGTAAAGAAAAAGTTAATGATTTTACTACATTTCTTTACGCAAATGAGTATTCATTTATAAACTTTTAGAAACTAAATAAATAAAGAGAAAAACATTCTTTAATTTACTATTCTTTATTAAAGCAACTCATTCCTTGCAACTGGTTTATGTTAAGTTAGACGAATTTTTTGACAATTCTGGTCATCATTCTCACAGTAAATACATAAGACACATAAGTAATGCATCCCCTTAAGAAAAGCAGTAGCTGCGTCTACATAGAAATGGGTGTGCGTGCACATTTTCGTGAGTGCATGAATGCTTGTGTCTATATTTGGGGGGGTGTATATATACGTGCTTGTGTGCATGTGCGTGTGTGTGGTTAGTTTAGGTCCCCAAGGAAGAATTTATTCGTGGCCCAATACTGTACCACTGCATTTTGTCTATACTGACAGTACTGTCATTTGACTCTTGGCCAGTATATCGCCCCATTACTGATATGATATCAATGGGCCAAGACTACATTTTAAGTATCGGTATAGTATTATTGCTCAGTAAATGATTTTAAGAATTTTATCTTTTATTTACTTAAATTTCATTAAAACCTTTATGTAATAATATAAATTCTCATTTTTGGAAAAATATTTTTTATAAATGAAAAAAAAAGAAAAAATGTTATGCGAAGACTCAAACTTCTGTTTAACATTTAAAGCTTGCTATTAAATGAGCTGTTATATTGTATTAACAAAAGCATACTAAATCACAATAATAAATAGCTATTACTGGATAAAACTTTTGGATTTAATCTAAATTAAATTTATGACAATAAAAAAATAACTGAATTTAAAGTCTAATGTTGTTTGTATATATAAGTACAGTTTTCATAGTCGATAATTAGGTGGCGTCGCATAAACTTTCTCCGCAAATCACTGGATACGTAATTAGTTTATGAGACCTTGTCATATTAACAATGTAATTGATTAAATTGTGCCAAAATGTTCCAAAACTCAAAATTTCGTTTGCTATTCTAAAATTAATCTCTGTGCCAAAATGTGTCGAAATGAGCTGAAAGGTGCCAAACTGTGCGAAATGTTTCGAATGTATATACTCAGGCACATTTTGACACAGTTGGGCACACTTTGGCACACTATGGCACATTTTGGTACATAACAGTAATTTGTCTATAAAGAGCCAGATAATTATAAATCTATACTAGAAAATTGTATTGCGTCAGAATTGGCCCCTACGTTCAGTTATGGTAGATTCTTCCATGGGTGTATGTGCGTGTGTTCCGTGATATGTGGGGTGTGTTAGTATGAGTGCGTGATAGTGTGTAGTTATCAGTATGAATTCATATACTTACAACTTGTATCATCTAATATTTGTTTTTGAAAGTCTTCGTTTTCCATAAAGTTCTTTACCGCACGAAAGCTGGAACCACGTATATTTCGATACACATTTTCGAGAATAACTATTATATCTTCATGCTTTAATCCTTTTTCTAATGAATTTTGCAATGGAGCTGATTTTCTTAAAAAAACAATTAGTTTTCTGTACAATTCATTGTTATACGCTAAAGCTGTACTTTTGTTCTCTTCTTTATCTGTTAAATTATTATTTTTAGCTTTTAAATAATTAACACAATTTTTAAATTTTTCAATATTATTTGGTTCGATCACAGTTTGACTCTTTCTATTAGGTGAAGCATTGACGGAACAAGTTGTATTTTCTGAAACATGTAATAGAACTATTAAAAGATTTTGATAATTTATTTAAAGATTTTATGTTCTATGTATAAGTAAATAGCGAACTATTGTTTTATTGTAAAATTATAAAATTATCCTAGTAGAAAAATTAGCTAACGAGTTAGATTATAAGTGGTAGTTAATATTAATAGCTAAATATGTTTGGTGCTGATTGCGCTTCGAACCGTAACATCTTGATCACGCAGTTTTAATTACATGGTTTAGACTGAGTGTAATGTAAGTCATATTTGAAAAAAAATCAAGTTCGTATGATTTAATGTAATTTAATAAAGAAACATAACGATTCATCGATCTTACGCACTATATAATGTTAAATATTTTTTCGACTTCTTTTATTCATTTGCAACATTTTGCAATTAACTCACATAATTAATACTACAGATCGAATTTATATTTTTGATAAAAATCCTGTGCTACAAACTACAGAATTATTGTTATTACAACTGTTGTTAATTTTCGAATCTTTAATTTTCTTTTTCATATTTTCATTATTTTTATTTTATACAATAATTACCACCAATTTTTACATTTTTTGCAATATTAACATGATTATCACACAATTATCAAGTAATTAGCATGTAATATATTTTCCCATAAATCTCATGAGATTTTTTTTCAATTGGGTTTAGATAATTTATAAAAGATTATATTCCTCAAATTAATACAATACTACCTTAATAAAACAGTCTAGTCCCTAGTAGAAAATTGACCATATTTTCTGGCCAGCTTACTAATTATTGAACAGATATGTTGACCAATACTTAATCCGAAATTTGATCAGAATCTGGTCAACGAAATGTTCAGTTTATATGAGCTCCAAATCTAACGTTATATCTACTTTATCGACATTAATTCAATGTTTCATTTCGCGTTACGGAATATTTAGCATTGAGGACTCACCTGTTTTTCGGACGAGGCAAGGCGATGTGAAAAAACAACGGTCCCATTGGAATAAAACGTTAAACCGTAACGATATTTACTTCAATAAAGTAGATACTGACGTTACCGTCAGTACTAAGTACTGCTGCACAGAAGTTGATCAGATTTTGACCAGAAACTTTTTCCCGTAAAGGAATAAAGCTAAACCATTATAGAATACTGACAAATCATTAATGAATTATTCATCAAATATGATATACTTTAGTCGTATTCTGAAAGATCATTAACCAATTCATTCTTTAAAATTTTACACATTTAGAAAATAAATAGCTATCTCTATAGAAAATCCTTAACGGTTTTCTCAACAGATATGCATTCTACAAATATGTACTAAATTTGTATAGAGTACAGGTGTTGTCTGTTAATCGGTTTCTTGGACTTTAAATAAATATTTTGACAAAACAATAGTTGATTGCTAATGTCATACTCATTGAAGTACATCTTCAATCGCCTATAAAAAGTAAAATAAAATATATACCTTTAGAATTTGGAGATAACCAAGGTAGTGATTTACGCACATTCCTTCTCATATCACCGTAATCGTATAGAAGCTCTTCTCCAGGTTTGATTCTTCTACTTGCTAAGAATATTATTCTGGGCTGATTTTCAAAATACACTACTTTAGAAATCAAATTTTTATCATTCGTTGAATGATTAATTAATCGACCAAAATGTTCGTCTTCTTCCGTGGCATCGATACTGCAAAAAAGCAACCCATTAATATAAAAAAATTCAAAATATTATATAGACATTACAAAAAATATATGGCATGCAGTAATGGTGTAAAAAATGGTTAAAAAGCTTGAATTTGATATGTACAATTATTATTTTTATAGTAAAGACTAGTTAAGGTAGTTCTCTTGGTGCAGTGGTACTCAACTTTATTAATTCGAGTGTAAATCAATATTAAGGAATCGTTTTTTATAAAATACGTTGATCGTAAAAATTTTGCAGAACATTTTCTACGAAAAATTCTGCAACAATGTCTGCATAAATATCTGCAGAAAAAAGTCTCTGTAGAAATTTCTGCAGAACAATGTTTTATCATAGAGTTTTAGTTTTTATATATTTTATCATACGTGCATTATAAAGATGACAAAATATATGATTTTTCTGATAGTTATTCGTATTTTATATTTAATTTAAATAACTCGAAACGCTCCGTTAAATTGGGTAAAATGGGACTTCAAATGATCACGTGGAGCCAGGAATTTTCAACACTCTCATCACCCTGCGATGTGGACTGTCTTATTTACTTACAGTCTCTTGCTGCGGATTATCGATGAGAGTGGAAAAAGTCTTACGTGTTTCGGCCACGGATCACCGGCTGGCC
>JAWWEP010045770.1:0-11753 GCA_035582995.1 Sycophila quercilanae | reverse complement strand
TCTCATCGCTAATATTTTCTGTACTATTTTCTTCTGCGCGACTGCTTATATTGTTTTAGTGTCATATGCTTAATTAGTGGGGAAAGTAAGAGCTCAGGGAATTTTTTTTAATAAATGGAGAAATTCATAATGAGGTTTTCAATTCAATATGCTTCATATTAAAACAAATTTTGAAAAATTACCATTATTCGTTTATTTATTTATTTGATACATTAGACGGGTATTTACATTTAACCCTGTAGGAAAATAATAAAATAAATTCAAATACAATATAAACATCTATCTATAAAAAATTCAATTAAAAATATAAACATATTATTTAAATTGAAATTGAAAAAAAATTCTATATCAAATAACTAATTTCTTGAAATCCTAAATACTAATAAAAATAAAAGTTTTCATTTTTCTTGTTCGATTCTGCTAAAACGTGTACTTCGTATCAATTTTTAATCGGCCACTTTTATGTAACTTTATAGCGGACATTTTTGACTGCCAGCGGAAGACTTCACTCGAGAAATCAGCTTTAATCGCGCGTTTTTGGTACCCATCCCACTTTCTATTTTCGCTCAAATTATAAATACACTTATCCCCAACCAGTAAGTAAAATAGACGATGCCCAGTGAAACCAACAATCAACACTGACCAAACGATTCTTTTCCACGAGTCTCAGCTTTTCAAAGCCGAGCAAACTTCGGCAACTTATTTGGCCTCACCGATGAAAGAAATTTCGTCGCGACAAATAAACATTGAAAATGTCGCCGTCTCCCATCCATCTTTCTTAGACCCTGCTCTCACATACCTGCGAGCATTCATTCCCGCGATCTCTCGGGCCTATACATCCTTTGCCCCGTCGCCCACGCGTTTCCCCGTTTGCTCGTGATTGCGGTTGTGGCGGCACGTCAAACCTGTCTCAAGGGGCCAGTAGAGGGAGGAGTGGGGGGGGGGGGGGGTAGGTACGCAGTGTTGGGGAGACGAACGCCGCCTGCTTCGGGAGTTTGGCTGGCGCGCGACCGGAACTACTGGCCGCGCGGACGAAGCTGTGTCGGCATCGCCTTGACGGAAGCCGAGCCAATATTAATTCCTCGTGGTGCCGGCTGAAGTGGGGAACGGCGTGTGATCGAGGCCTGCCTTTAAGCACAGAGATGCACTCTCTTTGCGCTTCGATCTTACACTTATTGCACGTTTTTGCGCTTCTACGATGGAAGCGCGATTGATTAATCAAGTGTTCTTAAACGCGGTGATGATCAGGACTGAATGGTAGCTCGATTATGTAATCGCCATTGAGATCACGTCGCGTTCCATTAAAAATGAAGAAGATGTTAGTAACGAAATAGGAATTTGCAAGACAGTTTTTAGATGTGATATTTACTGTTTTATTGACTACTGTGAAAATATGCTATGAAATTAAATCGTAATTTGTGTAGATACCTTTGAAGTATCACTAATAGGAGCGTTTCTTCAGTCCATTGTAACAATGCTTTTTTGCATGCTTATTTATTATTTAGCTGAAGGCACTACAATATGTAAACACACTATACTCTTAATATTGGTCTATTCACACGTTGTCATATTGTAGTAGTCTAGTGTCATAACAGACTTAATGATTGTCATACTATTTTACCTATCCAATTACGACACCTAATCATGTGACATGAATTCAAACAAGAGTTCCATATTGAGAGAAAATAGATGTTTAATATTTATTTAAATTAAATAAATGACATTACTTCATCATGGTTAAAAGCACTCGTGCAGTGTAATTTAATTTAATTAATTGATAGAATTGATTATTTAATGAGTCATTTTACTGTAATGTACAATTTTTTACTAGGTTCTTTACAATAAAATTACTACTACTACTATTACTATTTTTTAAGTGATTTGATAATCTTTATAGGTGTATATAATACATAGCTGATTTTAGAATAATTTACTTTTAATTAACACACTTATTTGAAATAAATATTACTAATCTATTAAAGAAAAAAAACACACAAACTTCTTCGCTTATTAAAATTAAAATATTAATATAAAAAAAGTTTTAAATTTTAGTGTCATTTAACCGGAAGTCTATCTCTTAATACCAACTAAATCACTTTTTAAAGTATACTTATTCACAACACCTTGCCCATCGTTTTTTAAAGAAATTATGCCTATTTGACAACTGATAGATTTTTGTTCTTACTTAACAGAATACTAAAATGATTTCGGCATTGTTTCAAGTTACAGAAGTTTTATTATCTTTCTAATGACTTCGAATTTAATCAACAGCTACGCCTAATTGAAATATTAAATAATCACAGTTACATTTTTATTCGTGTACAAACACACTTATCTTTGAGGAGATAACATAGTGCAGATGCAAAATTAATTTTCCTACGGTCAAAGGAGAATGTGATTACACACGAGGGCGTTCATTATGCAGGCTGCGTATATATAGCTGCACGCCATGAATTAACGAGCTTCTTTATCAATGCACCCTTCAAGGTGATATAAACGAAAGTGACAATGCTTTTCGTTGGGGTAAAGTGAATATACTCGAAAGGCGTTTATTTTCAGTCGGCCCGGAGAAATTCATTTCTATATAGAAACGTGCACTTAACACCGTGCCCCAGGAGGCGGGTGAGAACACTCGCCGCGCGATAAATACTTGATACAATTTTTTAAAATTATTTAAGAAGTCCAATTATTCTCGGTTACTGGAGTGTTACTTTTCGTTTATCTAATTTTTTAATTCCACTGGAGAGGTATTTCTTTCTCTTTTTTTTCAATTTTAAAATAACAAAGTAAATTCAATAATATACACTCTTTCAAAGTAAAAAAGCTTTCTTTTCGACTCGAAGAAATTTCCTTATATAAAAGCTTATTTCAATTCAGTTGAAACGATACTTTTTGATATTACCTTTATAAGTTAATAATGATCCTCTTATTTTTATTTGCAAACTCTAGATATCTGTATAAAACAGAAATTAAATATTTACGTAAAATCTTTATGCTAGTATTCTACAATAAAAGAATTTCATTTTGTATTTGTAGAAGTGCATATTTATTTAAAGATTTCAATGTGTATAATTTTATTGGCACTGAGGACTTCTCTAAGTCCGCTAAATCTTTAAATAAACAAAAATTTGTCAATCATCTTATAATTTAAGTCATTTTCGGATTGTGCAGGAAAGAATTCCAAAGCTATCGTTGTTTCTCACTCCCATATAAAACATTTAAAAGGTATTTGGAACTTTCTTCCCACACATTCCACACGTATTGACAACATATTGGTAGTAGTGAATTTATATCCTCAATTAGGCTAAAGTTTTAGGCAGAAAACTCTTATTAATTTTGTGGTCTTTTAGTTTATTTTCGTTATTAACCCGTTCTAAATGTATGCTATGAAAGAATTATTATTGTCCGTGCAATAATGACAAATAAAATAAAATAAAATAAAATAAAATCGTTGCAGTTGAGAAATAAAAATATACTGCAATTTTATGAACACTCCCCTTTAACGCAATAAACAGAGACGCCAATGAAAAAAAAACCATTTGAAAATTTGCTATTACAAAGCTTCGTATGAAGAAAACCTAAAAATAGTCTATTATGTTAAGTTGACACACTTTCCATTACTTTTATTCAACGTCTTACGGCGTCTAATAAGAGGAGGATACATACATCGCGTTTCAAAGCTTTCAACCGTGCGTTTGACAATAAGCCACGCACTATACGTTGAATTAGTTCAAGAGCACTGGACGTACGATGCAAAACAGCACCTGGAGCTAAATATAACATTGCAAATTTGATCGTCATAATTTACTAAATATGTATATTTCGATCGGATATCGCAAACTGGATAAGTGGGTACCTCGCAAATAAACGAGGATTCTCCGTTACGCGCGAGCGTACACTTCAGTGGAACGAACTGTAAATGTCATCACCTCGTTTCGAGTTTGATGCTGTCTGTCTATCATGCTATTGGCTGAAATACGTACTATCCTGCGCGTATTATGTTTCCGGATGAAACTTATTAGTATGTCACTGTAGGTAAAACCGCCTTTTTTTTAAATGCTATAAAGGCTTGGTGCAGGAACAGACTTCAAAGTGTTTATTCATTCATCAATTTATTCGTTGTTCAAATATTACAAGTGAAATCAAATTAATTGGAGATTTCTTTTATATAAGAAATATTTTCACTCAGAGTAATTGATTTGATAGGGATTAATCTACTAGATGTTTATCGGATGCCTAAGAAACGTATGCATACCTAAATTTAGATTTAAACCGAATTAGGCGCTCAGTGTTATACGCAGAAAAATTTACGTCGTAAGTGATAACAGAATTTAGATAAGTGCTGTGCATATTTACCGTTTAATAACTTGGAAAAAATGCGAACCTTTATGATTTGAATTCACGGAACACATTTCAGATTTATTTGTCTTCTTGATTATCAGCCTTGCAAAATAATAGGTGAATACTGATCGTAATTAGCTGCTTTGGCCAAAAATGATTTAGTCAAACTTAAAATTTAGTTTATTTAAACCTTCAAATGCTAATAAAGTAAAGTATTCCATGTATATTACGCAGAGTCTTAAATCATTTTGTATATAAATTTATTCCACATAATAGATGCAATAGAACGCATAATTTTCAAACTATAGGCATATATACGTGTAGATAACAAAAGCACTTTGCACACGTGTTTCAGTGTTATTATTCGATTTTCATAAAAGGAACATGGTCTAATTAGCGATAATAGGTTTTCTATCTTGTTTCTCATAATTGTCTTGCGCAACGGCCGTGTTGCCTCATAAGGTACACAATGAGCAATTAATTCCGCTTAAATTAAACGATGAACAATTTGAAGTAACATTTTCTTTGAAGATCCGTATTTGGCAATGAGAATCAAATCAACATGTTATTATTCTCACAAAATAATACTTGGAAAATGTTCAAACAGATAACTACGAACGAGCACGTACACAGATGATAAAATTTAGTTAACAAAAAAATGCTTTTAAACAAATAATAAATATAATTCAGTTTACGCTTCATCCTCGCTGCACTAAAAAATCCCGAGTAAAGTAGGTCAAAGGATAAAAGAACAAAAGCAGCATTTGACGGATAATATAACCGCTTGATAAAGATGTAATTTTAAGGTATAGAAGAAATAAGCTCCCACTAGTGGGGCTATATCGAGGAGTAGCGCTTGCAGGTGAGCGGAGTAAAACAGATTCAAGGGTATCGAAATGTCGAACGCATGCAATGGAAGGAAATCACGTTATTCGGAAATTGGCCGCCTCCTCGTGTCGATCGGTGGCAAAAGAGCAAAGCGAACTGCTGAACTGCATGTGGAGCAAAAGTTGGGGGGCGATCATTGCCGGAGTTCGCCTCGAATCACAACAGCATATGCTTTAAATCGACAGAAAAAAAGTGAACTGAACCTCAATAATAAAGTAGTACGTTTATTTTTGTTTGAAATATTATCTTCTTCAAATAATTTGCGTAGTATAATGTGAGCTTTATCAAAAATTATAACCGAATGGAATTAAAGTATTGAATACACTTATCAAATTTTAATATGATTATTATTTATAATAATTTAAACAATCAATAAGTGGTTTATTTTCATTTAATTTTACATCAATGAAATAAACAAATATTAAGGTTTTAAATGATTCAATTATTTAGATCTTTATTTTAAATAAGCGTTAATAAAAATATTGTATAAAATTGTACTATCTTGATGTTTTTTAGTTTTCTGTAGGCTTCTCGAGGTATGCCCATTAAAAAATCGTTTGTGATTTTTTATGTTACAGATAACTATCAAATTAAAAATTCGACTTTTTGTTTAATGTAGAAAATCGCCAGTGGTTTATGAAATTCACATCGCACATACAAAAACAATATTATCTTTGGAGTGTATACACATTTAACAACAAAACTACAATTTGAAATTCAAAGTGGCTATATTTTATGATATATTCAAAATCGAGATAGTAATACATCGTTCATACGGTAAAATGAACAATTCTGTATTTAACTTCATTAATTTCCATAATTATGATACACCCTCGCGTAATCGTGAATGTGGTGTAAAATAAAATATTATTGATACTCGCCCTGAAGTTCTAAATTGTATTTGTGCATTAAAATTTTTCAAGATGATAGATAATTTTCATTGATTACTCGAGTAATCATTCAATTTAAAATTTTATTCTCGAAACCATGGTTTATTTTAATTTCAGGGCTTCTTTTACCGATGTCAAATTTGCATCCATTTATATTATGCATAATCATAAACTGTGATTTATTAGCTTTTATAAATAGGATACCAAGGTTCACTGTAGCTGCAGCTTTTCTGCAATTTATTACCCACATTATAGATTATTTATGTCGAAAGATTCTTTGAAAATTATTGAGCTCCTATTCTATGGGAGTAATATAATCCCGCAGAGCTTTATCTACACTCATTGTCAGTTCATCCAGAGCAAAATAAAATCTAGAAATGATAAAAAGATGTACATCCAAATAAATATGTTACTGCTCTGTATAATAAAATTATTAATTGTATGTAAAAAAAATGTCATATAAGTAGGCAATATTTCCTTTTAAATAGGTCGGAAACGTAATTTATTATTTATACAAAAAATTAATATAACTTAAAAAATTTAAAATGATAGGTACGTGCACAAATACATTATACTCTACACGTTTTTATAGATATCTAGATTGCCTCATCTCAATTTATTAGAAATCCCGATCGTGGCGCGAGAAAAAAACATAAGCGAAACACGCGAATCACTTTGATGTCGTATATACTTTATGCATTTCTTTTTTCCAAGAATATGTAATACTTTCCTGCTCGATATGAAAAATAATTAGATACTCAAACATTGATCGATGACAAGATAAAAGAATATACATTCATAAAACGTTTCATCCACCTTTCGACGCTCCCGACGTAGTCTTTTCCGTGCGACTCACTTCAATATAATTTCTTAAGCGCACACACTCGAGTTTTCATTTCATTAATCAAAACGTTAAACACTTAGCGATGCAAATTTACGAGCTAATCCTGATGAATAATACAAAACTTCGCGCCAATACATCGTAGAGAAGCACATTCGAATATAAAATTACGCTGTTTACCCAGTACATCGTAAATCATCAGATTTCATCGATTTCCTTCGGCCAGAGGACACGTTGTGTACTTTTTCGTTTTATCGCTCGATTTCGCGTGGCCTCTTCAAACAAGTGACGTGATCAGGCTCGCGCAACGTCAGAAGAATCTTCAGATCGTTCGTTCGCGCGCACTGACGCAAGAGATTATGCCTTCGATCTTCAGCGGGAGGATTTCGAGCCGGTCGTTGAATGGACGCGGATAGCGATGCAAAATAGTTCTGCCTTTTTGCAGCTCGCTTTGTCTCTTTCTTTCTTTCTTTTTCTCCCTGCGCGCGCCCGAATGCTTTTAGAAACTTTTTTTCCCGCGCGGGTTCTATTTTCGTTGGCCGCTCGAGGAGAACGTTGAACGGCAGCACGAAACCCCTCCCTTTCCCCCTCGTTTTAGCTCATGTATACTCATTAATTCGTTTGTACGAAAATAGAAGGAAATTAATGGTCGCGAACATTTGTAATTGAAAAATGATTTCTACTTAGTTATTTTCGCTTGCTTATGTTTTACACTGTAATTTTTCATTAGAATACTATTCTGATTTTTTTATGCCCTGTGAAAAATGATAATGTAATTTATATGAGAATTGTAGGGTAGATTTAAAATATGAAATATAAATTATTAAAATCCCTTGATTGAAATGGCAGTTTTTATAGTAAAGTTGGATACATCATTTTTTTAGTACAGCTGTGACATAATTTTTTGATATTATTTTCTTTTTTAGTAAAGTTTGCCTGAAAGAATTCATCGCAAAGTTTTAGTGCAGAAGTTTAATGTTAATTGCAGGTCGTGGACGTTTCAAAAAACACGTGCGCATTGTAAAGAGTCCATTTGTAAAATTACTATTTTCTGTTAAACTCACTATTCTTAGATCAAACAAAACTTCCAAAAATTCGCCTTTCTTTTCCTTATCACGGTATCGTACAAACAACAATTTTTCTGGAATATAGCTGAACCTTTCAGAAAATAACAATTTTTCTGGAATAAGCCATTTCTCAAATAAACCTTTGCTCCATGAATACTATAATAAATTGATATTTCACATAAATATATCTTGTTTTCGGATATTTAATAAAAATATCGTTGAACGAATTTTCCATCTCAATGAATTTACACACTAATTAAACAATTGGAAAAGCACATGTACATCGACAGAACGATTCAGCAGCAAAAACAATTCAATGAAAAGTCAATTACTATCTAATTTGGAAATGTAAACTCAATGATTATTGGGGCAATAAAATTTTTTTAGCGGACCGTATACAAATTATTGCAATCGTACTACTCATTTATATTGTATATATAAAAAAAAAAAACACGGCACCTTTGAAACGTGTAACTCAAAAGAACGAATTATTTACAGATTCATTTTTATCAAGGCACATCATCACATTATAGAAAGCCGTACACTTTCGTAACAGGCCGTATGAAAAATTCAGTTTACTGCCGAAATCCTAAGAATAGTCAGCGTTCCCGGCTTGCACGTTCACACGCATAATGTATATGGATTTTTTTCCGATGTCCCTCTTCATAGGCAGAGCAAACTTGCGAGCGAGAGAGAGAGACACGGACATCGAATTTATTAGAGAAACGCGTAAACGAAAACGAAAACGAGAAAAAGAGAGCGAGAGAGAGATAGCTACACGTGGAATTTATTTGAGAGAGAGGGGGAGAGGCAGAAAGATGTTATACGTAGAATTTTTCACAAAGAGGAGAGATTCAGGTTGGTCATCGAGCCAAGTCTACGTCGACGATTCGGCGCGCGTGCACATCACGTATATAACGCGGGGAGCGCGCACCGCCGCTATAGAGCGGACTCGGCCCGGCGGGCTCGCTCGCGGGCGGTCACGCGTCATCCGACGGTGGCCCAGTTTCTCGTGCACCCCCGCAAAAGCTCGCCCCACCCCTCCGGAGCTTCCGCGATGGTCACCCCCGCGCCATCTCCCGGCGCCCTCGTCGCTGCGACGGAGCGCCTCACCTGGCCGACGCTCGATAACACACTCGACCGGCCGAGCTTGCGACGGAGAGTGTGTCGCATCGACGGAGGCGAAAGCTCCGCCCGCTGATAAAGTCGGGATTGTCCTCGACAGCCGAGGGATGACTGGGGGCGTACGGGGGCTGGAGAGCTGGGAGGTAGAGTCCAGTGCTGCGGCGATCGATGTGCAGGGGGGCTCGCGCTTCGCTGAGCTTTGCGTAAATACTCCGGAGAGAGGCGCGAGGCGGTGGTGCCCTGGCCAAGCTTTTATCTGCGTAACAGCGACGCGCGCTAGAGCGACTTGGGAAAAAGCGGGGTCGAATGGGGGGTTCGGTCTATTTCTTTTTATTATTTTTTTTTTTCGTTGTTCGCTTTTCAACGCTGAACGACAATAATCCGCTCTTAGCCGTCCGCGTGTCGCGCACTCAGTGGTCGCGTAGAGATTTTGCGTTTATTTCTCTCGCGTGTAGAAACATTTTGCGTTTTAGAGCACTGGTTTGGCTATATTTCTTTTTTTTTTCAATGCCGTCGCATGAAAGATTTTGGTTTCGTTTGTGATTTCCCTGGGTATAAATAATATTGAACTGATTATTTGCGTTAATATTTTTAATTTATACGGTATAAATATTTAATTAAGAAAGGGTGAAAGCAGTTAATATTAGTAAACCATAATGCTATATATTTTGATAGGGAAATTTCGTAAGTAAAAATAAATCACTTGAGTTTGTTTTCTGTTATGAAGCGAGAGTAAGTAGAAACAGACAGCTATAGCAAGACATTAGGTTTCATTTAATTTTTATTTGACCGATCTAATTTGTTAGCTAATTGAAACGACAGGTTGAATTTATAAACAATGTTCTTACTGATGGTATGCTGCACAACAACAGCTTTTTTACTTGTGTTTTTATCGAATATTTATTTCGTTTGTTATTACACTTTTTTATGTTTTTTTTTTAATCACAGTAAATAGAATAGAATTTTATAAACTGCTTAAAAAATAATTAAATTAATCTCAGTGATACGATAATAATAACTTAAGACAACAGGTATGTCATATTGATGATTCAATGTTCATAAAATACGAAATTTTGCATCGTTTGAGTGTAAGCTTTATTTCAATAAGCTTAGCCAAACGAGCCAACAAAAGATTGTACTGATTTTTTAATACACGTACAAAATAGCACTGCTCTTCACTGTAATTATTTAAAAAAAAAATTAATTTTTAATTATTTTAGATATTAGTTACAGCAATAACTTTTGTGATCACAAAATTTATTCAGGGGATTTGGAAGATTGAATTTTGGTAAGCTTTAATCAATAATCTGTTAAATTGAACTTTATGAATGTGAATTATTTCCTTCGAAAAAAATCAAGTAAAAATTCATAAAAAAATTCTTCAGGCATTTACAATAATCTCTCTTCCTATAATAATTTTGTTACTGTAAATTATTAAATTATCACTGACTATGTTCGTATGATTTAATAACATTAATTAAGACCAGATCATCTACGGTACGGTCTTTCATTATGCCATTAATTAACAGCTTCACTAAGTGGAACAAAATTTCATATTTAGGTCAGGATACAATTTTTTTTTTTTAAACCCTATAAGCTGCTGTAACCTTATATATCACCGTTTACACAATCAGATAAAAGCAAGCAAATAAACCACGTCCTCTTTCAACAAGAATTAAAAAAGCTTTATGAATTTTCGATCTCGGCAGACGTTGATATATCGTCGAAAAAAAATGGAAGTAACCCCTTTTTCACGAGCTTCCATCGAGAAATACGAGAGATCCAGGCAGCTATGGTGGATCATCCGTCACCAAAAGAAAAAGAGAAATGTCCACGAACGAATGCAGATTCACATTCCGCAACGTTAGCTCACTCTCGTGGGATAAAAAAGAAAAGAGCGAGCGATTCTCGCTTTAGTCACGGCTCCTGCACAAAAGCTCCGCGCCTCCTTTTTTCCGCGCGCAGTGCTGCGAAATACGCGATGAGGCGCGCGGAATCCGGCGATTTAATTGGTCCGCGCGAGAGAGAAAATAGTAGAAAGATATAGAACGGAAAACAGAAAGAGAGAGAGAGAAAAAGAATGTCCGCGTTCCGACTAATCCACCCTTCGATTTAACGGGACCGGACGCGCGCTTCGCCAATTCGAGGGAAGGGAAGGTAGAGGAGAGGGGCGGGGTCGTTAATACTTTTCGCTAATTAATGCGCGAACTTGCTCGATTGGCTTAATTACCGGCCTGAATTATTTAGCCGGCTGCGGGTCGCGCGCCGTCGCTCGATCTTTACCTCCGGCAATTGCGTCGACGTCGCCCGACTATACGGCGGACACCGGCACGCAAATCACCCACGGCGTGTGACTATATATAAAGGTCAAACTTGGCCGCCGTACCCTGTCGGTCGTGTATACGTGAGCGCAAGCACACACGGACTAGCTTGTAAGCGCACGGGTGTCAGTGGCTTGGTATAAACGTGTGAGCGTGTGTGCACATGTATACTTACGTACGTATGTGCATATTACGCATGAAAGAGTATGTGTGTGTGTGTGTGTGTGTGTGTGTGTGTGTGTGTGTGTGTGTGTGTGTGTGTGTGTGTGTGTGTGTGTGT
>JAWWEP010045759.1:0-11754 GCA_035582995.1 Sycophila quercilanae | reverse complement strand
ATATAGATATACACAATGCTAAACTGTGCACGAACTGGTATGTGCACGATTCTTATGTGCATGAAACATTTAGAGCCGTAATTTCGGTTTTTTTTTTATTATTTTTTATTTATTTATATATAACAACCAAAAACAGCAGTATTAATGCTTATTTATTTAAGCCCCAATGAATGATCAATTAAAAACTACTCTTTAAATTTAATGCAGTGAAAATTTCACTGGATTAAATTTAGGGAGTATAGTATAACTGCACTTTTTCTTTATTTTGTTCCATTAAAAAATAATTGTTCACAAACTCGAGTCACGCACACTATCTCACTAGCCGAGATATTCAGAACTCGATGTATCGCCATTAGGCAGAAAAATAAAAATGATTAAAACCGGGGAATATGAAATCAAAGGATCCCCTCTCGGCACAATGTGCTTTAAAACTCTTAAACGATCCGACCAGAAGGAAAACGTAACGCCATTGTAGTCGCATGCAAAGCCATCAAAGTACATCTCGAGTTCATCAAATGAATTCACCAGTAAAAATAAAAAAAGAAAAAGAAAAAAAGAACAAGGAAAGAAAAAAAATTGAGAAGAAACGGGCAACTGCAATTATTTCCCGGGGACTCTGGCAGCGCTTCAGTCGAACCTCTCGGCCATTCAGAAATTAATTGAAATCGGTTCTCGACGCGGGTGAGCAAACAGCCGAGGAAAAAGGAGGCGAGGGCGAAGAGTCAAAGGCTTCGATTTCTTTGCGGGCGATACAGACAACCCTGTTTGCTCCTCTCTGGGCGAGCGATAGGGAGGAGGATCGGCCGGACGGAGTCGACAGATTAAGTATAGTGCTGCGCGCTTCCATCGCCTGGTAAACGCATTCGCGAGGGCATTAGTGCCGATAATGAATTTCTTATTTGAGGAATAATTGAGTATTGTCCTCCTCGAGTCAACTTATATACCGTTTGGCTGCATTCTTTTGTAATTCATTATTTAGATCGCATCGAAATTCAATTATACCATCGATAAATTCATATTTAATTATTTTACAAAAATAAGTAAAAATCGGAAAGTTGGAATTTCAATAAACAAAATTTATTCTCCGTAGCAGGTTTTCCGGAGTATAAATAAATTATCATAAATAACAAAAACCTTTACTTAATAAAATTAATAAAATTAATTTTTTTATATATACACAGTAAAATTATAATTATACAGCAAATCTCACTGTAATCGTAAATTTTACTCAAACATTTTTCTCATGGTACTTACACTAATTTTCCTTTAAAAAATTGTGTACAACCTCATCGGTTGAAATTAATATTGCGCCGATAATTCTCGCAGGCTCGTCGCTGGCAGGCCGCAAATCCACCCGTTCCATCTCGCGCGCGCTCCTTTTCGTCGGGCCGCGAAAAAAAAGGTCAATCCCGGTGCGATTCCTCAAAAATTCATCAGCAGACCGAGCCGAGGAGAGTAGCGGCAAGTTGCGATCGCAACCCACCGCCGGCGAATTCCTCTTCATTACTAATGCACAGAAAACGGCGCGGCGTAATCTCGGTAATGCTGTGCGCTCGGTAAAAAAAAAAGAAAAGAAAAAAGAAATGAGAAAAAAAAAACGGAAGACCGAGGGTGAGGGGGTGGGAAAAAAGAGCGAGCGTCGGAAGAATGCGCCAACGGCGGCGGGTCGCTCTAAAACAGCCAGAGCGTGAAAAAGAAAAACATCACCCGGGAAAAAAGAGGTGAAATTCGTCTCATTCATTAACAGGCGCGCACGGAGTCAAAATTACCCACTTATTATTTTTTCCGCGGGACAGATAAATTGGCGCGTCGCGCGCGGCCAATCAGTCAGTCGCGACGGCGCAATTTACTAATGCACGCCCCGATAAGTGAGGAAGGGCGCGAGCGACGTCTCATTAAGCGCAGGCCTATACCTTGCCTTGGAAATTTCCTGAAGCCACCCCCTCTCGGTGTCACGGACCGCTTGGAATGAAAATTATTGTTCGTTTGTTTTAATTTCTAATCAGAGGTAGCGGATAATCTATTCGTTTTTCTAATTTTTTTTTTGTTTTTTTTTCTTTCATTTATTGAACCAGAAAAATTTTTAGAGTAGTGTCCTAAAGGCGTGAAGAGAGGCGTGAGTCACCCGTTCATAGTCAGCGAGCAAAGTAGAATTCCTGGAGAGATAAAAATTTCTACCTCGTGGAACCGCGATTATCTTTCGTTTTTTATTTCAATTTGCAGATGGGGGTAAACCATAGAGTGATTGGCCACTTAAGCAGATGACGAAATATAGTGATTGGCCTGGCTAAGATAGTGATTGGCATACCTACATAGGTATATAAATTTATGGAAATGCGCACAATCACTATCACTGGTGCCAATGACTATACCCTGGCCAACAACTGTACCGTTTACCCCTAGTTTTCTTTTTTATATTTATTTATTTATTTTTTATTTTCTTATTAGAGTCTTGTACATAGGCTGGTTTAAAGTATAACTATTACGTGATCTTAATGATAACATTTGATAAAATATAAATAAAATATTATATAGATATATACATTTTCAAAAAGGAGAGGGACTATATTTTTTTAAGATTCCCCAGATAAAAGGTAATATGGGTCAAGCTTATTTTAGAATTAGTGTAATAATGTAACGAGCGAATTTCCGGTTTTACGAACGTCGGTGAACGTAGCTGGCGACGTTGGCTTTAGTCGCAAAATGAATTTCTACATTACTTTAACGCCGAACGACTAGCAAAACAAAAAAAAAGAAGAAAAAAGGAAGCGAAGCCCGGCAATTTTTTAACATCTGCTGTGTTCGAACAAGCGAGCTAAATTGCGGTTTTATTAATGTAATTATGCCGGTGCATAATGGCGGAGCTCTGCGTTTAAATTATTGGACAATAGTATGTGCATCTTTTTCCAGTCACAAAAGAATCAGAAAGGAAAAAAAATCATTACTCAATAATTAGTGTAGACTGATAGGACTGATAGACGACGCTAAAAAATGCACATATCTTTTTATATCCTTTTAGACGACTTTTTTCAATTTTACTTTTAATTATTTATAATAGCTGCATTTACCGAAAAGTTTTACATAATTTATCTTATTAAGAAGATCAAAATGTGTACATTCCTTATTTAAATTATTCAGTTTATCATGGAAATTAAAAAAAAAAGTTCTTTAATTTTAATAAAAAAAAGCGGTAAAAAAATCTATAGAAAAGAATTACATTAATATTATTAGTTACAATTAAATATTTCTTCAAAAAGTATAAACTAAATAATTTCTTTGTATCAATTAGTTATGTGTTGTTTTTTAAATTTTATTACTTTAAAAAAATATATTTAATTCGCACCCCTTAATGAACAATTGAATCGAATCTACCAAATGTTTCTATTAGAGTAAACATTTATTAGTTTCTCAATTCAATAATTCAAAACATTTCCATAAATATCTTTAAACAAAAAAAGGCTATTTATACCAAAGTATTCCACAAATTAATCAAACGATGACGAATAATTAACTGACGCGAATCAACGTCGAAATTTCGAAAACACGAACTTTCCCTACTGTACGGATTGGGTGGGGGGAGGGGGGGCGTAAAGGCTATCCAGTGGCTTTGATGAGGTGGCGCAAAGAGCTCGTAAGCAAAACTTAGCTCTAAAATGAATTTCGCCGGGAAGTTAGTCAATCCCAATACTATAAACAGCCGCGAAGCGCGTGTAAACATCTTGCACTGGAGAGGAAACTAACGCCGCCTTTAGCCGGCGTCTCTTTATTTTCCCAATCGCATCGAAATGCGCGCGATTTGGGCTCGCGGGAAAGAGCCGCTCTTCCACAGGCGAGAGGAATGGGAAAATGGGGTGTATGAGGGGGAGGGGTAGGGGATAGCTTCAAATGGAAACGGCGAAACTCGCGAGCACGTAGCCGTTCGCGCGCCGTGAAACGAGGAGTTAAAGTAAGAGAGGCCGCGGGGGGATGGGAAATGAACGATGTAAAATTTAATCTTTCACGATATCACTCGTATATTGGATGTCTTTTGCTTGTTTGCTCGCCGAGAGATGCGAATGAATTTTTATCTTGGTTTTTTTTTAGCCGACGCAACGGTAGCTCTCCGTGCTTTGGCTAAATCAACGCTTTGAAATATGAAAATGATTTTTTAATGGGGATGAATTTTCCATTCGCAATATCGCGCGATTGCTTTTCTTTTTAGTCCGATTGAAGTAGATGTATAAATCGACGGGGGTAGTGGAATATAATAAATGAAAAAAAAAACTCCGATAGATTGGTTATAAAAGCTAGCTTCGCGTTGTTGGTATTTTTTGTTTGAACGCTGCTACATTTGCTTGCTTTGAGACATTTAAATAACTTGTTTTGTGTGAAAATATAATTTTATATAAAAGTAAATTCTTGTGTTTTGCTGCTACAGTTTATTTTGAAACAAGAACGCTGAAGTACATGGTTAAAACAATATTTTCCATAATAGAGCGGCACGTGAGCTATTTGTTAATTTAATACAGGAAGAAAAAAATGTCACGAGTTGGCATACATTTGCATGCTTCCTTTTTTTTGCATTCGTGAACACTAAATCAAGATATTTTTCGAATAATGCACACAAATTCAAAAGTAGTAAATAATTTCTTATAGTAAAAATACCACATTTGTCAAAGTAACATCCGAAATATGTTAATAATAAGAAGATATAAGAAATAATAAAAAAAACATAATATTAGGAGTATGATAAAAGATGGATTTTACGGAGGCAAGAGATAATCTACTAATGTCGCAATTTTAATCAATTTTAATGTCCTCACAGATATTTATAAAAATAGTTTCTTATAAAATTTACTACAGCAAATTTTTTTGAATTATCATTAAATTGTAAAAGAAATTATAGTAAAGTTTACAAAGAATTTGGTTTTCTACAAGAAACTATTGTACATTCTGCATGAATGTTAGTCAATAAAGACATTAAAATTGTGGCAATTTTTAGTAGAGAATTTCTCTCCGTGTAAAAAACATATCGAACAACCTATACAACACTGAAAAGCTTTCTCGAAGCTTTAAGGGCTCCACACTTAAAAAGACAAAAAGCACATAAAAGCACAGCATTTGATTGTGCTTTATATGTGTATAGAAACAATGTATTTTTTTATGATCTGGCTTCTATGTGTCTTGTGCTTTTTAAGTGTGGAGCTTTGTATACTTTTTAAATAATAAGGCGGTTGTTTTTACACTTTTGTTATCACTGATCGAACAAATTTAAACAATACGAAAAAAATTTCATTCTTCTCATCCAACATCCCTTCAACCGATAGCAAAACTCAGCAAAAAAAGTATAATCGGCCGGTCAATAATTGTAACATACAATTAATTTTCGGTATATAAAAAAAAAAAATATTTATATTTTTATTAAACTCGTTTCGTATCGGGTCAGCTTACTATAGACTCGTCAGGAATCAATGTATGTTGATTTGATCTTCTTTTAGAAGGATTTTTTTTATACATTATTTAAATCTTTTAAATTAAAATAAATCAAATAAATAAATAAATCAGATAAGTAAATAAATAAATGACTCTCATTGCCTTTTTATGTTAATCAATTGCTGTTGTAACAAGTATAAATGACATTAATCTCCTATATAAAAGTCTACGTGTATTCTATCCGTATAACAATGATTCTGAACAAAAAGACGCGCGTGGCAGTCTGCTCTCGGCTGGAAAAAAATGGAAGAAAGGAATCCAGATCGCGAATTTTCCGCGAAGGTTTACGAGGGCGCCGGGCGGGCGTAGTGGGGATGGAAGCGGGTCCCGGAGGAGGCGACCCTACATAGAAACTGCCAGCTCAGCCGGGAGTGTCGATCGCCCGGGCTTGAGAGGGCGTCGCTACAATAGCGCGCTCGTTCTGGCGGCATATCAAACTCCTTTGCGAGTCCGTGGAACGATGCCTAATGCACTTTCGATCCCTCGCGTCGCTACTGCTCTATTCTGGTCCTCCCCGCTCCCTCCACGAGATGAAGCGATCCTCTGCCTCTCCGTGTCCTACCCTATACGTCGAGCATCCGATTTCCCTCTAGGAAAACAATTTTTACTCTGTGTTTTCCGCCGCGCTGTTTAATCCTGCATGCACGCTGTTTATCCGCATTTTGCTGCTTTTGCACTTAATGCCGCGGGCAAACTTAAAACTTTATTACTTTGTGCTTTTGAATTTTTATTTATTTATTTACTTAATTTTTTTATTTTTTTTTGGGGGGGGGGGGCGAATTTACGACGTTCTGTTTCTTCTTGAACGGATGTCTCGTGCATGCTTAGGTGCATATATTGCGTACACTTTTTGTAGAAACTTATGAATATTATTAATTTGTTTTATTTGAAATTTATTCTTATTAATTTTTATCAGAAATTTCATAAGTAGTCTAAGTAACTTACCACGTTTTGCTGAAATGAAAATGTTGTTACTAAATTTGCTGTTGGCAATCTGGAAAGTCTGCAAAGTTAAGACGTACTGTATTACACTCAATATTACATGTATGTTTTTACAAAATATAAAGTTTTTTTTTTATAGTTATCACACTTTCTGAAAACATGTATTTTCATTATTAAATTTGCTCGCTTCTCTCGGGGCTGGAAACTTTTCCCTCGGGAATAATACTGCACTTTCCTTCCTGGTGACATACTGTACTATTAATACAAAGCTTATAATTTAAAATAAATTTCAATTTCGATTTCCATTATAGAAAGATAAAAGATAAAATTATCGTCCACCACCAGATGCGAAATGGGCGCCTACTCGGGAGGACCGTTGCGCCGTAAATGGAGAATGTCGCCTTCGAAAAATCGACAATATAACCCGTGAACAAAAATGCAAATGTAAATTCAGCCTCGAAAATCCCGTCGTAGGTTCGTTTTTGTCATTCACGTTTTTATTTCAATTTTGTCATTCACCTTCTCTCAGACGAATAAAAAAAAAAAAAAAAAGAAAAAAATGGCGCGTGCGCCACGCTAGACTCAAGCGAATATTCATGAATGACGCCGAGTCCAGCGGTGATATCTGCCATCCGGCGGCCCTTCTTTTATCGGGCACACGGAATTCCGCAGAAGAGCGGAACGTCGGATGTTTCCCCACTCGACGTCGAACGTCTCACGACTCCCGGCGAATCGAGCGCGACGAATTGATATTACGCCGGTGGAATAACGCTCAGATTTTTCCCGAGCCGTGACGGACGGTTTCTTTTTTTTTTCCTGGAAAATTATTTTTTCTTCTTCTTCTTCTTCTTATTTTTCCTTTTAAGGCAGCTCCAGTCTAGCTGAAAGCTGGCTTCGCTCAAAAATCGAGGAGAAAAGTTGTTGTAAAGAGATTTTCATGAATTATTTAAAGCTGCAAATTGTACGTCATTTTACTGGCACGAAAATAGAAAATAATCGAAGAGTGAAATCTAATAGGCAGTCGTCACTCGAACTGATAAATCGCATGAGATTAAAAAAGAAAAAGGACACGTTTTAACAATTTTCCATCGACCAACAAAAAAAAATGCATTTTATCCTAATGAAAAATCAATATTGCTGAACACCAAAGGCAAATAGAGAGTAATAAAATTGCTAAACCGTTAATCCCTGAAAACTCTTTGGAAACTCGTTTTTTTTTATCCGACAAAAAAGGTTTTTTCATTTTATGCTCGCATGCAAATCTCGTTGACCGTTCCGCTGGTACCTCAGCCGATTTCGCCAATGTCCCTTTGCATTTCCAATGCAGACGCATCTCGCGAAACGACGTTCCCTTTCATCGGAGATCCGATTTAAGTGTTCAACGTACTGCACGGCGCCGTAATGCCTGTATTGTTTTGTGCGTCGCGTCTTACGTTTATTCCCATATGAATGTGACTTTATACGCCCCCTTCCCGACTAATAACCCCTTTGAAGCCACGATTCCGGAAATGTACAAATTCCTGGTGCGGTTCACCTTGTACAGCATCGCTTCAAACATCAAGAATTACGTCTAGACTTATCAGTCGAATCTTCACCAATAGAACTCGTAGAAATCCCTGGTAGAAAATTAATTGAATTTAATTGGTCTACTTGTGGGCTAAGTTTTTGAATTTCAGTTTCTGAATGGATTCAGAATTCTGCTTTGGAATTCTGACGATCGGTAACGTTTCTGTGATTAGACAGTTTTTTTATGAGTAAGTTATGTTTTTGTGATTGCACGGTGAGAGCAAAACAATAGCATTGCTGAGCTTGCGAACTAATATAACATTACGAAATTATTGATTAAAATTAGATTTTAGGTGTAAATAAGTAGGTCATGTAAAGATTAAGGAGTTGTCCCGTTAAAAATAGCAAGGACAACTTATGCAAATTTGAATATGGATTTTTTTTTCTGGACCATTCTTTGACTAACGTATGGATTAAACATCCGCTGAAAAGTTAGTGAGCCGATCAGAAAAAAGCTGATTAATTTTCTACCCGAGAACTTTTTGTTCCTCCAATAAAAACAAATACATGTTCTGCTTTTTTAAACTACTTTCATTAGCATAATATTCATCAGAGCGAAGGATAGGGTACTACGTTGTTATTTTTACGGCCAGTAATTACGGTGCACTGTGATATCGAGCGATAAAAAAGTTCCCGGTCAACTAACTTGATTTAGCAGAGCTTCGCAGCGGATATCATGCGGGTAAGAGGACGAAGTCTCGTGGATGAAGTCGAAGAGAGACGGAGAAAGAGAGGGAGTCCGACTGGATGTGTTATAGCCAATAATGAAATTTGAGATCGGTGGCTCCCCGACCTCGGAGAAACTCGACGGACAGGCGTGCCGGTCGGACGATATTACGAGAAACTCGCCTCGCAGTTTGGATTAAATTTTCTAGCGGGCAACCCTAACGAAATCAGAAAGTCCATCTCCGAGTGCTTCGTCATAAGCGACTTCAGTTTATTTTTAAAAAGCTCTCTTACACTGACATTTTAGTTCTATACAATATAGGAAATTCTGTTTCATAATTATTAAATGAAACGATACTTTTGGTGGTCATTTCTGTTCATTGACTTGGGGTAATAGGTAACTAAATTTTTATATAGTAGCAGAATTTATTTCAGAACACTGTAACAATTAATTTACCCTGTAAAAATAAATAAGTGAAATTTGACTAAAATAAATGAATAGTCAATTATTCCACGTGAGAAAACTTCCACTTGCTGCGCAATAAGTGGAAGATATTTAATGTGAAATAAGCGACCATTCACTTACTCTAGTGAAACTTCGATTATTCATTTTTAGAGGGATTACCGATAATATTATAAAATAGCATTAGGGCTTCCTTCAATTATGTAGATACATACTCGCTTACGTTCAATAATTTGCTATTCCAATAAAACGAATATGTAATCACGTGAAATGTTGGAAAATAGAAAAAAAAGGCAGCTTTATTCAAGCTACTGCGACGTCGCCCTAAAAAAAAGGCAGAGTCTTAGAACCTTATGTAAGTCTAATTTTCTTAAAATGGTTTTCTGTAGTCTGATCGTATTAGTGTCATACAGCCACGAACGTCGCGCGCCATTAATCGATCCTTTGTAATCCAAAGCCGGCCGATGTAATCCAATATTTATCAAGTTTTCTTATTCGTGCGCGACTAAAGTTATCAGCAATCTTTTAAAAAAGAAAAATCCGGGTAATCCAATCACGTAACCCCCTTGGTACCTTGTCTTTCAGAATCGATTTTCGTATTCGCGTATCGACGGAGCCTCAGTCTTCGCGGCATGTACAATTAATTGATTTGAAGTATTAAAAAAATTGGTATGTTGAGTTAAATTATTGTTCGCCAACTGTTGGTTATCAGTGGGACAATCATGCAAAAATTTTCCAAGGGTTTCGGTAATGACTGGACAGAAATTCCGCTCATTTATTTTATCGCCGGCGACTGACAATGTATGATTAAAATCAAAATTTTAAAAAAGTTTGAGCAGTGCTTTAGACTCTAAATAATTCAATTACAAGGTTAATTTATAAAAAGTTGAGGTCATATACATTAAGTACGTAAACCGAAAATACTCTGCATGATCAATAGTAATTATTATATCGAGGAGCAAGTATTGTCCCCTCCAACGAAGAACAGGACATTTTAAATAAGGCATATTTTAATTTGCCATTCTTTTAGTGCCGAAGTAAATTTAGGGTTATTAAATTTGAAATGCCCTTTAACTTCGCTAGAGTAAATTCATAGAACAAAAGAAAGCTTAGTTTTTTTCTTTTATTGTTTTAAGTCCCGAACTCATGATCGCTTAAGTCCCTATCATAAATCATGTTCGAGGAAACGCAGTCTATGGTGACGAATTATGAAAAGTCAATCTTTAGGCAGCAGCCTCGTGGACAGACGTAACTTCCTCGCGTGAATAAATTCACGCGAGGAATTAAATTCACTTAAAAGTACTTTGTGCAAGAAATATTTATTCCTAACTATTATTCCAACAAAAAGTAAATAAAAAATAAAGTAAAAGTAGCATCAGAGTTAACAATTTCTCCACAAAGTCTCATGCGCGAATTCCCAGGAAGATCTACAGTTGTCGGTAGATTAGAAAATCGAGCTTGCCTCGCGCATTCCGCTTAAGCACACAAGCGAGATGTACGCGCTCGCGTATAGCCGAAATCAGGGCTGTCTCCGCTGTTTGCGTCATTAGTCTAAAACCGCCGTGGGAGACTCCCGAAATCCTCGAGGAGCCCGTCAAGACTTTGGAGTGTATAATTTCCTCGCCGAGGCACTGCTCGCCCATTCTTCCCGTAGTTGAGCTCCACGGAAGGCCTTTCCACCTTATTATGAGCACCGTGAAGAACCGTTTGACGTGCGCAGTCTTCGGAGACTGAAACGATTTTAATAACGAATTAAGGATGTGCGTTTTAGGATGAATGCGTGACTCTCTCTCTCTCTCTTTCGAATCTCGCCGGGGGTCTGCGCCGGTACAGCGTCTCGAGATTTGACGTGATTATATTCCAAAAGTTTATTTCCGTGAGCATGAATTTTTCATGCGAAGAGAATCTTATCTCATATTCAGGTTACGAGTACATCGCTTTTATATTACATTCGCCGCGATAAACTTTTCACCTTTTCTTATCTCCGCCGTACAAAATGTACACCTCCGAATAGAATGAAATGAAAATCTAACTATGTATACGGTTCCTTGATGGATCGATAGTTCATCGAGCAAATCGAATTCACTTAAGTGACAATGGCAGGCAATACCCTATAATTGAAAAATACTGTAACAATTTAATTTTATTGACATTACAATAATACGTTATTTATATTATTCGTTATTCGACAATGTAATTAACGAAATTATTGTAAAAGCATATAGATTTAAAATGTAAAGACTCTTTATATATTCGAAACCTCTCGCCTCTGCATTACAGAGGATACCAAGATAAATAAACCAGGAGTTCGAAATCGCAATTCAATTAATTCATTAAACCACTAATGATAATGTAATAAAATGATGGATTGAATCCGTAAAGGCTACTTCAAACATTCAAACCTCATTACAGAGTTCATTGAAACCAATAACCAGCGAGAATTTGACGAATGTAGCGTTGAAAATAAATCTGCACTAATTCAATTAGTGGGATAATTTTAACCTGCAATGTATCACTTCAGATTTAGAAAGACCAGCGAAAATGCTCCAACAAGCGAAACAGGCGCAATTAAGGGAGTTCACCAGGTACAAGAATTACTGAACAGAAAAATTTCAAAATTTTTGTACAGCCAGATTATGACGAAT
>JAWWEP010045728.1:0-11756 GCA_035582995.1 Sycophila quercilanae | reverse complement strand
CAAAATAACAGCTTTTTCTATTGGACGTATTTAACAGCGCGATTTAGTTGATCCAACTAAATTTTTTTCTCAGTGTGTATACCGCTACTTAGAGTCGTCGCCTCGCGTTGATTCTTTTGGTCTACATAATCGATTGACTCGATTCGCCGATCGAAAAATCGAAAAACAATGACAAATAAATAAACGAGTGACGAAACAAAGAGCCATCGAGTCGTCATAATCCATAAATAAGTGTAATGCAAGCGACCGCGGCTGGAGAGGAAAAAGACGGCGAGTGTACGCTCCGTCCTTCTTCTCGCCGCGGGCAAGCGCCGAGGGAAAAGAAAGTAAGTACGCGTGAGCGATAAGTGCACGATATACACCGGCTAGCGAGTGCGCGGAGCAAAATTCCTCGGCGGCGTGTTATTCCGTGCTCATCTTTTTTCATTTATTCTTTCCCGTCGTAAGTACCGAGAAGCGCGACCTTCCCCGAGCCTCTTTTTGTCGGCGAACTTCGTCTCGCGCTTTGGTCCTTTTTCGGACGCCGGGAATTTCTGCAGTAATTGGTTTTCCAGGTGACTCACGCGCAAGCGCCGCGAAAAATTGTCTTATGATCGCAATGCCCGAGCCGAGCCGCTGGATTAATCGAACTGTAGAGTGCGTGCAGGATTCACTTTTTTCGGAACCCATGAAAGATCCAGAGATCGTTCTGCGTTTTCCACGTTGCAGTATATTTACGCTAATTAATTACTAAATTTTTGTATGTCAGTGCATTTATGCACTTTAAGTTATTGGTTCATTCATGAACACGATCAATGACAGGAAAAAAAATTTCAGTATTTCAGTTAATAGTTGGCTTTAAAACAAATAAAAATTACTTTAATATTAAATTTTTTGTCAACCACATTTTTTAAAATAAATTAGGTATTTCAAATGCTCAAAAATTTGAACACTGTTTAAATTTACATCACGTGACTATAGACGTCACAATGCATGAATCTAAAATGGAATTTTTTCTTTTTGTATTGTGACTGAGTAAAATCTAATGTGACATAAGAATACCACTATTTGACGACCGGGAAATAAACCTACTCTACCGAACAACGGAGCAAGTATATGTTTGTTTTGATAAAGCTATCCTTTATATTAGTGTAGTAGTAAAATGAACATACCACCTATTAGGATGCATTTGAACTTCCAAAAATGACTTGGAGAAAGTTATTTAAAACAAATTAAATAGATAGAATAAAAAAAAACTGTTAAGTAAAAAATGTTTACCGTACCATATTTTAAAATCATGTATGTTCCCTCGTTTTACTTACTGAAATTAAAATATTTCTTTTTTGTTATATTTTTTCAACTCCCAACTCGTGGTATGCACTTAGCCATCACATTGTAAACTAGTAAATTTAATTAAAAATGTAAAAAGTACAGTCTCTGAATATCCTAAACATTAATAAAATCAAACAGCTGCAATTTAGCAATTTGCGTTAAAATATAACGGCATTAGAAAACAATAGGCCGCTAAAAAAAGATAGCCGTCTCATAACGCCATTAGATTGCTCAACGGGCGCCCTACGGTGCCATAAAAACCTGTTGCCCGTCTCTCGGCCGAAAAAGCGCGCCGCCCACACGAAACCGTCGAGCTTTATGTCGGCGCTCGCGAAGACATCGGAGAGAGCGCCTCCGTCGGAAGGCGAAAAAGAAAAAAAAAAGAGGAACGTCGGAGCGAGAGCGGCGAACGACAACATCGTCGAGGGGCGTACGTACGCGTGCGGGATACGACGCAGACGAGCTTGGCGGCACAGCAGTCGTCGCTAACTCGCGCGAGCTGCCGCATCTGGAAAATAAAGCAGCCAGTGTACGCGGCCGACCGGCTAAATATACAGCGGGCCGAGCAGAACGCCGCGAATCTCAGTGCGCCGCGAGAGATCGCCGGCCCCGCGCGCCGATTTTCCGATGCGCCCGACGCAATTGCTCTCTTTTTTTCTATCAACGAGCTGCGACGATCTGTCCAAGTGCCACGGGCGCCGCCGCTGAATTCGACGGTAAACTTGCAGGAGGCACGCGCGAGTTCCTCCGCCGAACTAAAATTAGACCGGTCGTCTGCTATTTTCAACGAGTTTTATTAAACGCTCTTGGGCTCCTCGCGCAATTGCTGCCCGCATTAATTGTCGTATTTACTCGCGATCGGCCGAGTACGTCTGTGACAGTGTCGGCTTTTTTAACCTATGGAAGTGTGCCTTTAACTGGGATGTGCTAACGGAGATTGTTTTTAGTTTGGAGGTTTGATGACGCGTGTATTTCTAACGATCCAAAAACATCGGTGTCGATGGTCTCCGGAGGATATAAAAGTTGTAATGTCGACTCGTTATATTTAGAGTGACGGACAGATTTTTATTTTAGAATAAAGAAGAGGATTCGAGGAGAAAAAAATATGATTCGCGAAGCCGCAATGTATATATTCCACAGAGGCGCAAAGTCTCTCTTTTTTTTCTCTTTATTTCTGGAATATCTCGGAGTCGAATTTCACTACACAACACTGGATACCTCGAAAGTCAGTCGGAGCAAAAAAATTCACGTTCGCATTTGCATGATAAAAAGAAATGGATTCTGGTGACTTTTTCCAGTTCGCGAGAGTCGAAAGAAATTCAAATTGAACTTGCACATTTCGATAAAATTTATATGGGTGCTTTGTTTATTCAACCTGTGTGAAACGGGTATCGACGAATTTATAATACGCGATTGTATTTATAAGATTAAACGGTATTTCCTCGATAATTGCAAAAAAAAAAAAAAAAAATTACATATAAGCTGTAACGGATAATATTTGAATAAGCACGTATCAAAGAGGCAACAACTCAATTTCTCTTAAATATCACGCTAAAATGGCTAGAGTGAAATTTCACTCTTTTTTTAGAGTCATTCTAGAGTTAATTCATTCATAGAGTTAAATTTGAAAATTTCTCTAGTATAGAGTGAAATAATCACTTTGCACGAGTAAAATGACTTAACTTCACTCTGATAGATTGAATTTTTTTAATTTATGGTCTATCCTTTCACTCTACATTTGAATCAATAAATTACTCTACTTCACTCTAATCGAGGGAGTTAATTTCAATCTAAACTTTGAGTGAAAATTTCACTCCAATGGAGTCAAATTTAACTCCACTTTGCTCTAACCGATTTAGCGTGAACGTAGTCTCTTTAAAGAATTCATTTTTTAAAACGATATAGAAAACTCGTATATAAACAACATAAATAGAGACTCTTATTCTGTTACAAAAAAACTGAAAAAATGAAACATATTTTTGGTAATGATAACGAACGCCCTGTCATCGTTGCGCAAAAGCACTCAAACGTGGAAGTATTGAATGTCATGGATTAAAAAACCGGTCAATTGGGGAGTCCCCGTCGTCCCTGTGCTAATCGCCTCTCCTCTTTCCGGTAATCAGTGCTATGTTCATTGTTTAGCCTCTTTTCTCGCGAATTTACCCATTCCATCGCGTCGCGCGTGAACTTTTTTATGAGTCGAGCTAGTTGCGCTCGAGAGTCGCGGACGATTGAGACGTTCTGCTCAGGCGACTCGAGTTCGCGGCTGCAACTGTTTATTGCCGCGCGAAAAGGCGTGTTAAAGTTGGCTGGCACTCAAGAATTTTTAATTTGTGTAAACGTTGCGTACGGCCCTGCTTGCGGCCTTGAATTTCGAGTTTAGTCAAAACACATTTGTTGCTTTCAATTAATTCTTCGTTGGACTGCCTTTTAACGAGAAACTTTTAAGACTTCGAAAATTAGTTTTAAAAACGAAATCTATATAGTCGGTTTAATGCGCTTAGCTCTTGAAAGGGAGCCTTTTTTAACGAAAATTATTAGAAAATATCTTTTTTTTCTATATATTTTATATAAGCCCCAATCATCCTCGAATAATACATTGTATAAAAGAGAGTGCATTTATTTATTAATTAATCGAAAAAGGTGTTTGCTGCGCTTTTTTTTCATTCATCTTTTTTCTTGTCGATTGAAGATTATAAAAGTCAAATTCATCAAGAGAAGAGCTTAGGTCGTATAGACCATCGAAACATTGTCTATAGTAATACTTTTGCAAATGATAAAATATCGAGTCAAAATAACGGAGCTTTTACGCTGCAGCGTAGAGCCTGCCAGCAATGATACCGAGATCAGCCGCCTTTGCTTGTACGCGATCGATAATCCGCGTTTCATTACATTCGCTGAGAGAAGAAAGGAAGAAAGGAGGGGAAAGCCGCAGAGAGTGCACAAAGAGCGTCGGTGTATCTGTCTCGGCGCGTCGCGTCGCATCTATTGTGCATTGAGACCTCATCGACTCGTTACCGTCGATGCTGGAGCGCGCGCATAAATTAAATTCAAGCAGTTATTAAGGTCGCATCGACTTGTATACGGCGATTCGCGAGGGCTTTCTGAACTGGAATAATGCAGAGCGAACAAAGTTTGCTCGCCCGAGCGCCGGCGGCTCTACATCTGATTGCAGAAATGCACGCGGGACTAATAATACACTCGCGTTCGAGTAGATGATTCAAATTTTGTCTTCTGCGCGAGGCGTACTTTTTTTATTCTTCACTTTTTTTACTTCGAACTTTGAATGAATTTGTTTTCCGCCGGGCTGTTTGTAGATAGGCAAAACTTTTGATGCGTGAATGTATTTATAGCACGCTGATAATAAGTTTGCTCGACTGCTGTGAGCTTTATTCGAGTTTACTATTATTTTAGATAAAGGGAGTGCATAGTTAAAATACGGTGAATAAAAATTACGTTGCATTTTATCGCATGTAAAATTTATTCTCCTACACTGCGAATTTAATGTATCTATTAAACATTTTACGAGTGCGGTGCTTAAATTCTTGGGTTTAATTAATGCATCTAGTCTCATTTGAACTTTCTTTAAAGTCACACGAGTGGGTTTATTAAAAATTGAGAAAATTAGTTAAAGAATAAATATTTCATTATTTTTTTTCTAAACATGAAAATTAAAAAGAAAATCAATAAATAAAAACAAAAAAACAATTAAGGTAATACTGTCGATACATAGGTAGTCAAATGAGAAAATTTTCTGATTTGATTCGCGTAGTATTTACATTTGGCAATGTCGCAAAACAAACTAGTATAGTAGTAATTGCATGTAGTCATTAGCGCGCGAAACTTCAAATGTGTATTCTATAGAATATATATTTAAAATATTTTTATAAAAAAAATCAATGACTTTTTAATAGAATTTCAAAAAGTAAATATATAATATTTATATAGTGCCATCTCGACCGAAATTTTACTGAATGTTTATTATCCTGAAAGACTCAATTTCTAACCTACTTTGCGGTGTTGCCGCAGCTAATTGACTGTTTCCTTGAGAAAAAATGTTTTTAGATAAAGATTAGGTGGTCACAAGTATCTAATGGAAATATTCTAAATTGCAAAATGTTGCTTACATTTTCAGTTATCAGACTATTCAATTTTCCCATAAGGCTACGTGTTAACCGCGTCAAAATTGAATTACTAATTACTTTTTTCTAGTATTCCCAAGGCCCAGAAAAATTTAATCAATAACTGAACGGTAATTCCATTACCGACAGTACTATCTTAAAAATGAATTTAGAACTACATTAGGTCCAAAACCATTATGTTGCAAATCAACATACTCAATGAAAAGAAGAGACGTTTTTGCACGGAAAGACATTTCTCCCGAAAAAACGTGAACTATAGTTAGTATGTAGAAAAGCGATGACTTTTGGCGATTTTAGTCTACGTGGTATTCGTTTTATCAACTAACATTGGTACGGGAAAAGCGGGTACCATGGCTCGGTTTTAAACAGTCACGGTAGTCGCAGTAGTTTTTACAGATGTTCTCATTAAGGTACATCTAAAACAAACACTAGTATACATTAAAAAAGTGATGCTATCAATATTTATGGTGCTTTCATTTTTAAGTAGGCTTTTCGGGGAAAACGTCTTTCCGTGCGTATGGTAGAGCTTGAACAGCTTAAAATCCTCCACGATGCGCGCCGCAGCCCCAAGGAAAGTATAGGTACGTAACTCAGGGGACAAAACGCAGCGCGCGACCTTCTCCCGTCAGGTCGCCAACGAGGGCAACGATTAATTAAGCCGCAACGCGCAAAACAACATTGGCTCCGGCGCCCGCACATAATTCGTCTCAATTCACACGATTAGCGAGCGACCAACCCCCGGGCATTTTACACCTCCTCAGAATGCGGTCAGGTCTCGCGGGGGCGTGCTGCCGATTAATCGCCGAGGGTAGTCACCGCCGGCGTTTGAACTAAACGAGTCGAGGTGTAGTTTAAGTATCGACGGGGGGTAGAAAGCACGCATATGCGAGAGCGAGGCGTCCGAGTTATGTAGATACTTGCAGTGATGGCATTTTTCCTTCTGAAGTGGTAATGATTATACGACCTCGTTCAATTTACGCCGCCTCGGAACTTCTTTGGAACGCTGCTAATTTATTTGTCGTGGAGTGTGCGCGCCACTCGAGTGACGTTTACGAGCTAAGATGAAGTCCTGGTCCGAACCTTGTTATTCAGGCGCTTAGGTTTTATGGAGTTGCAATGCACCCCGGAGTTGACGATCACCTCGCGATTTTTGTTTTTCGCCGAACGAAAATTCGAGGGGGTTTTATGAGCACTTCCGTACTCAGCTATTTCGGTCGAATGTATATCTTAAAAGGATTTCTATGTTTTTATTGAGTATATTTTATTTAGTACATCTAAACTAAAATAGCAGATTATGCAAGAAGGGAGGTAAGATAAAAATGCTCCCAGGCATTCCTTTCTACCTCCCATATTGCGTATATACTATTTTTCGGCCTTCCCTCCCGGCGCCCGATCGAGAAGGTTATAATTTCGGCCGCGCTAAGCCGACAAGACTGAAATTTTCCAAAAGAACAATTTTGATCGATTGTTGAATGTAAATCATTACTCTCTAAATATTAAAAAGCGAAAGACTTACCTCGTAGTGTGAAGTGAATTTCATTTATTTGTATTTAGACAGTAAGGAGGAGCATCTAATTCTAAAGAGAAAAAATATTCATCGTCTGTCAGTTTGCATTTCTTACGCTTTAACAAAAAATCGCAAAAAATATCTCGAAATTTTGTTTAAAACAGTATTTTTATCGAGCACGTACACAATATATCGGAAGGTAATCTCGATAGGAAAACAAATTTTTTCCCCAAACGTAAAAATAGCGTATAGTAGAATCGATGAACAACCTCGCTACTTTCCTATCCGCAGCCCCCCTTGCAAAAAAGAGTCGCAAAGCTGTCATCAAAATATTGTTGAACTTTATCCCGACGGAGCAGTCAGTTTCCGCTGAAAAATGCCTGCGTGAACGCTAGCAGCGCGCGCATTCGCGATTTTTTTATGGCGACGACGTAAAAAAGGTGGTATCTGCGCGAGAACACATGGACGATGGGAGGTTATAGTGCGCGAAAAGAACCGGCCGATACGTGCCAGCAGAAAGAGGCAGAGGCGCGCGCGGGCCTCGGGCTAAGTGCAGACGCGTGTTTCCGGCCGGTTGAGTCCATTCTTCCGGACGGCTACGTCCGCGGCGTTGCCGGACGGTACTCGTTCGCGCACTCGCTCACGCTCTCTGTGGCATTAGTCCCGATACCTCCCCTGTATATCCAAGGCTTCTCGAAAATTTCCCGAGAGTTTCCCACCGCTACTCATGGCTGTTTAAAGTCATCGTTACGCTCTTCTTTTATTTTACATTTTCTTGGGCTTTCCTTTTTATGTTTATGTAGTAGGCTCAATGTTCTTTTACAGTTTTTTACGTGTGTACTTTTTTCGAATGGTTTTTTTCTTACTGGAAACTGTTTTTGGATCAAAAAGTCGACGTTAAAAATGTACGTTTCTTGCACGAATCGAGTAACTGCGCCAGTAAATGAATGGTTTCGCAAAAGACCGCTTTAAAATAATTCTGATTAATAATACGACATAAAAAATTACTAGTATCTTGTGTCATTGCCGTTTTTTTCGAGTTCTGTGGCAGCACATATTTTGTAAGTACTTGTAAAATTAAACAAACACCAATTAACGAGAAAAAACTAGTGGAATTTAAAGGTCGAATATTTAATTAAATAATTAATATTTTCCAACTATGGTAACTATTTGTTTTTATTATGTTAATTCTCTAAATCACATGGACATTCATTCATTGGTGTCCATTTATTTACTGGTGAGTTACCCCTAAATGCACGAAAATGCTATTGAATTTACATTACAAAAGCATACCATAAGCTGTATAAATAAATAATGTCACTTGGTAGAAGCGTATATAAAATAAAATACTTTTTTACAACTTCATCGAGAGTTTAATTAAACAAAAGTCACTTCCAGCTGAATTTTAAAGTAAACATTGTAGTTTATATAAAACGGCTAAATACACGTAAAATAGTAAACGGCCGTACAAATATTTAACTGATTCGACAAATTATTTAGTTAGTTCAATAAAACCGAGGAATACCACAAAAAAAAGCGTTAGAATTTTTTATTAATTATCGTCATTTTTTTGTTATACTAGATCTGCAGACGCGCGCTTCGCGCGCTGAGAATCTGTTTAGAGGTTATCACATAAACAATAATGTAAATAAATAATAAAAGCCATCTACCTCTCGACCAATCACAATGTGAGAAATAGCGTCAACAATAAAAAGCCCACGGATTTTTTAAGAAGGGACAGCGAAAAGTAATAATTTTTTTAAAAAATCGTATCTTGGAAAATAACTATTAAAATCGTTTAAAAGAATTCGTGACTATCAGCACTATATCGAACTAAATATCATAAAAGTTATAAATTATTTTATTAATTACTTTCAGAAAAAAAAGTAATAATGACTTTTAAATTTTCCCGATAACGGGAGTAAAAGCGAATTAATTGAATTGAAATATTGTAATTTGTAATATTTTGTTTTTATTCACTATTAATTAAATTTTATTAAATGTTTACTTGAAAAAAATGTTAAAAATATTATTTATCAATTTTCTACATAAAAAATGAAATGTTTTGATTAGATAAAGGATATAAAATATAATGAATGATAACAATACATTGTATTTGAGGAAGGCGGCGGTTTTTTTATTTTTTTGATCTAGCGTTTTTTTTTGGAATTCCTCAACCATTTACTTGACACTACTTAAATTTTTTTTCAGTGTATCATTTGTCTCAGTATTATCATCTTTTTTAAATCAAAAATTGTATTTTTTTTAAACAAGCTAACGAATATCAATTGATTCATTTGAAAATGTACAATCGCAATCAAATGAATAATTATTTGATCAATTGGATATTAGTAGCAATTTAAAATGTTTATTAAAAATGGCCGCAAATAGGTAGGTATATATTGCTCAGGAAATTGAAATATTGAAAATTGGAGCATCTCGATAAAAGCTCGCGAACGCAGATGCAGATAAGCCGCGCATATAACAGGACGCATAATCGACAGTACATTGAACTGATGAGCAGACATACAAAACAAGCACTTCAGCGCGATTCAAAAACACGATAAAAATAACCTGTAACAGAACGTACAAAAGTACAATGTATACAAAAGACTTACTTCAACAAATACGCGGATTTAACTCGGCGCATTAATTTTATTCCAATGATACCTTTTTACGTAAACTCTGACTTTTCCCGGCAGCGAATTTATTTGAAATTTCATTTTAAAGCTAAAGCAACAATTTATTTAACGTCTGTTAAATGTATCCTATCGAACTAAAGGAAATTGCATTCTCATTTATATAGTTTGTGCTGGGTCCAGTGAATTCTACTCTACGAATATTATTACTATAATCTTAATTAAAGCAAGTAGGTCAGATTAAAAAAAAAAAGAAAAAGTATAATTGCTAGCAAAATTTTACTATAAATTTAGTAAAATTTAGTAAATCTGTAGTAAAACTTAATAGAAAATTTTTTTATTTTGCAAGTTTATAATTAGGATTGTTCTTAGGTAAAAAGAAAAACTCGAAGATTGAAATCTCCATCGGAAAACACTTCGTTAAAAAAAAAAAAAAAAAAAACATACGATGCCGGTAAGCGTCGAGTGCCAGTAGTACATCCCGGAGAAGCTCGGTAGCTTTATAAAAGTTCGGGTGGACGTCTCTTGAAAAGAATAGAAAAACAAATCGAGATGGATCGATCGGTGTACGTGACAGAGGAGGACCTGAAGCGGCTGTCGACTATCACGGAGTACGCGGAGTCGTCGGAGGAGGCGAGCGCGAGCGACATAAGCGACGTCGACGTCGACGACATCGACCTCGAGGACGTCAAGTACTTCCTCGTTGACGACTCGCCGATGGCCAAGTTCAGCCGCAGCGTCAAGTGGGCTTACAAGAAAGTGAGTATCCCGGCGTGCGGGTAATTGGGCCGGCGACGCGGGGGAGGATGGCGGGGGCTGCCGTCCGTCAATGCGACCGGATTAGCCGTAATCTCGAGCGAGCCGACGCTGATATTAAGCACCGCGAGGATATACCGCAGTGTTAGAGTTGTCTCGATGTGATTGGATCGAGTGGCAGTATATATATGGCGCCGGCAGAGCCGCTTCGAGTTATCGGCCTCCCTCCCCTCCTCCCTCGAGGTTTGTCGTGTCCCACCGTGGCAGGACATGATTTTCGCTTAATCTTTATGAATTTATGACCTATTATTGCCTGTTTCTGCCGTGCCTTTGTATTAGGAATTATTACTTTATTAACGAGGTATTCATAGTGCTATCGGAATTTACTCACGCGCGCATGTGGAATGAAGAGATTTGATTTTCATTTAGAAATTCATTGTACATACGTCATATTCGCGCTTTTCTGACTACAGCTTTTTATCTTTTTTCTTTTTTCCTTCTGCAATTTTAAATTAAATTTTGCTGAATGAATGAGCGCGAATTTTAATAAAAATGATATTAAAACAATTTAATTAAGTTTGCCAAAATCAATATTGTGCCAATAAATTTGTTCACTCAAAAAAATTGCCAAAACTATTTTTATTTCTTTCATTTTACTTAAAAACTTTAGCTATTTCTGACAAAGACGATTTTAAACAAAAAGTATTTTTAATCTTACTAAAAATACCAGCATCGATTTTTCGCTCAGTCACAATAATCCTACGAATTTTTCGTAACAAATTACCGGTTCTATTAATATCCTCAGCGCGGACATCAATAAATACCATCTGTTCGTAGCTAGGCGACAGCTTGGAAAAGGTAGTTAAAAATGCCGTGAAGAGACTAATAAAAAAGAGTCGGGCTATTCATGAGTTGTTTACCGAGTATAAGGCAGCTACTTATTCTCAGCTCTTGGCCGGCGTTGGCCGTTCGATATGCAAATCACAAAAATGTAGCCCCCGATATTCCCCTATACTCAAATGGCTGTCTGATGCAAAATACCGGGTGCAGCAACTATTATTTTTTTTTTCTCGCGGGCGGATGCATCGAGTGCCAGCTGATTGAAAATATTGGTATGCGAGAGCCGGCGCGGTGGTCGGGAGGCTTCAACTCACCAGTGCTCTCCAAGAAATTGAGCTTTGCACCGTCTATCCCTCCTTATTCCTTTGTCTCCCTTATGCTCGTTCCGTAAATATATTTTGCGATGCTTTTTGGCATGGGGCGGAGTCTGAGGTTGACGACGAAGTTTATTTCAAAATTTTTGAAGCGCCTTTTGGGTTTGTCCAATACAGTGCACTCTCTCTAAGAGGCCGCAAATGTTCTTGAGGGGAAGGGTTTTTCCGCGAATTAGAAGTCCCCCAC
>JAWWEP010045717.1:0-11758 GCA_035582995.1 Sycophila quercilanae | reverse complement strand
ATCATTTCGGAAGAGGCGCTTCATACAATTATGATAGAACTTCACTTACAGGTAAGTTCGTTTAATCATACAATTTTTATTAATATACTAATTCTGAAATAAATTTTAGAATAATTAGAAATTTTCCAGTATTGATGACTATTTCATTTATACAGTGATGAAATTAAACAGATATAAATTATTCAAGGGTTGAAATATTAAATACAAATCAGAGCTTTTTTAAATTTTGGTGCCATAATTTAACTACGGTGGACGTTCATCTTTTAACTAATCAAATTGCCTCTTTAAAAGCTTCTCCACATTCTGCCATCGTCCTTTTTATGAGAGAAAACAGAATATTAAATACACGTTAAAACTTTTCGAATTTTGGCGCCTTTTTACATATCGAAACTTTTTTAATTTTGGCGTCCTTTTACATATCGTAACTTTTTTTAATTTTGGCGCCATTTCACCGGAAATTTATGAAATAACCAATCAAATTTCTTCATAGAATTCTCCTCAACATCCTGTCATCTTTTTTTGGAAATGAGATTTTTTCTTTGTTCCTTTTCTTTTTTAAAGAAATAAAAGGCAGCACTATTTCAAAAATTTCAAATATATCGCGAAATAAGCTGAATTGGTTTTCGAAAAGAAATTTATTGCATTCGGGCAAATCGAATTTTCTTTGCGATAGAAATTTCAGAACGAACAATAAAGAATTTTTGTATCCACTTAGCTACTCTATTAATTCGATTTTTATTCAAAATCAACGAGAATGTTTTAAAGAATTTTTGTGTGCTTTAGTTTAATTAAATGCTCAATTGTTCGCACACAAAGGACAGAGGCAGAGCAAAAAAGGAAAATTTTCTACTACACGCAGTATCCTTAATCTTAGCGAGGCGCATTTTCTTTTCCCTTATGGTTACGCTTTTAATTATCCACTGGTTAAGCGCCTCGGCTGCAGTTTGAACAGCGCGCCACTTTCTTTTGCAGCGGACGCACTGGGGATTTCCGTTTCAACGATTTAATTAAAATTCGTGTTTTTGTTGATTCTCATGCTCTCATGAGTTTTCATTGACAAATTCAATTTTCGCTTTGAATTTTACTCAAGGAAACGATTTCACGTTTTTGTTAAATTGGCTAATATTTTCCACTCCTCTGGAGTATGTAATTTTAAATTTAATTATTAAAGCAATGTTATTATTACTTATTTTTTTTTATTTTTTTTTTTATAAACGCAGCGTTCTTTTATAGGATGAAGAAAGCAAACTGTGTTCGATTTACCTTATAAGCCGAAAATAAATAATAACAACAAAATTCCTATTTGCACAGTAGCTCTTTAAAAAAAATCAATGTCAGGATCTTGCAAAGCATTTAAATGTTTGACGAAATAATTTTGATTGTATCATATATCGCCAAAATTAAAACCTTGATAGTGTGAATAATGGACTTTAAGTTTATTTAAACAAATAAATAAAATAGTTATTAGATTTTTAATTTTTCTGGTTATTTTGAAGTGTTATTTTCCGCTAAATATGTTGACAATTTACGCTATCAGATTTCTCCGCTCGTCATCGCAGTATGAGAAAAATCACAATTTCGTAATTCTTCGAAATAAATAATTAAACGTGACGTTGACAGAGTGTTTAACGAGAGTTATCCGTTAAATTCGGGCAAAATCCGTCAGTGTAATGTGCCTCAAACGAAAAGAAAATGAGTTAGCCTTTTCTCTTTATTAAAAAGAAAAGTAGCATTCTAGACAAGTGATCGCGCGATTTCTAAGCGTTACGAAAACGCGGCCAATTAATTTCCGCGACGCCTCCGCACGAATTCCTCCATTCAAGCTGGAATTTCGGCAATTAACGTTGACGAATTTGAGGAACGCGCCTTATCGTCCCGGGTCCATTTATTATGAAGACCAAGTTTCGTCTAACCAAAATTTGGAACGAAACTTTGCCCCTTCAGTCCACCTTCTTTTTAAATTGTTTAAAATAATTTATTTCTTTAGTCCATTCGAAAATTTTTTGCACTTTTCAATATTTATTTATAGATATTTATATTAATATTTAACTCGTTAATGATTAATTTACCCATCAAATCGATAAAATCAAATTAACGGCGCATATTACATTGAATCTTAATTAATCCTTTGTTGAAGAAGATCAAATTTCCATTTTAACGATTTTTATTACTCATTATTTTTTCAAAAAAAGCAGAAAGCAGATTCATAATCAACTACTTAAAAAAAAACTAACTGCAAATTTAAAAGAAATAGCAATTCAGAAAAATACGTGCAATAAAGGATTATTATCTTGCTGAAAACAAACATTTATTTTCTTAAACAATGATCCGACAAGATAGTGAATGAAATAGTGGCCAGAAATTCCGCAGCTACTGCAACGAGAAAAATATTACCAGTGGAACGTACACCCGAGGCTTAAATAAAAACATCAACGGCCCTATAAATCAGACGTCTATAGGCGCTCGTAGAGGAAGCGCCGGAGTGTATACAGTACCGCTATAAAACCAAGCTGTCCGAACGCTCTCGATAACCGGGCATAATTCACGTGAATTCAGCGCTAACCCTCCGGCGAAACTTAAATTGCAGAGGAGCATCGCGGCGAAGTCGATCAATCGCAGCGCGTCTATCGTACCGATACTCCTTTTTCACCCTTCACCCCCACCCCCTTTTTTTGTGCCTCAGTAGAGGCGCGGTGTACGTGGCCAACATCCGAACTTATATCGGCAAACTTTTAACTAGCGATGGCCCAAAGTCAATTCGAAGTTTACGGCCGGAGACGCGCGTTGAAACGAAATTGTAACTTCCCTATTGTAGCTGCGCGATGTTTACGCGGGCGGTGGGCCGCGCTAATGTGCACGAGGTCGGTAGCTGAGTCTCGCGAATTATCGACTGCCTTGGCTCACCTTAATTCGCTCCTCGCATTTCGTCTCGTCTCTTTTATTTTTTTTTTCTTTTGTTGCCGCGCGCGTCTTCTTTCTTGTGCAAATTGCGTGTTTGCATTGTTAAAAGAAGGGCTGCGCCTTGCTCTTCCTGAAGGAAGGCTTCATTAAAAATGTTTAAATTGAAAGTCAATAAAAGTTTCGTGCCTTCTTTTATTCTTCGAGTACCTTTTTTGTACTTTAATTTGTTTTCTTATGTTACTACAAAGTAGCGAAGGCACGCGTTTCGTGCGCTTATATTTTTGAGGCTAGAAATAATCGATTGGAATTATTGTATTAACTTTTTATCAACAGACGCAGATTTAATATGAATTTCAGGATAATTACTTTAAATGTTGAGTAATCTCTTTATTAATCATAATTATAACAGAAACATCGAAGGTTGTTTAAATTATGAATTTCCTGTTGTAAGCTCAGGGTAGACGGCGTTGTGGTGTGGGTTTTATGATGTCGGTATATCTTAGTCAGTATACCATACGTACACCCACCTAAAATAAATTCTTGTAGAACATTTTAGAAATTTTCAAAAAGGAGATTCGATTTTGCCTTTGTTTAGCTTTACTTTAACTTTTTCTTAATAATTTAGAGTTTATAAGTATGTAAAAGATAAATTAAAGACAAAAAAAAAAATAAATAAATAAATGAATCATCTTTTTAAAAATTTAAAAAGTATTTCACAATAATTTATTTCAGGTAAGTGTACAACCTGAATACCTCACACTCATACCACGGGAACACTAAGCATCTTTGTAGAGATCAAGCGACCGGGGGAAACATGAAAAGGTCGATAATGTTGGAATGATGACAAACCGGAGACAAAGCGCAACGGGCCTTTTTGTAGACCTAAGCGCGAACTGGCATGTCCCCGAGTGGGCCGCTAGTGCGTCTCCAAATCTGACCGACTATATCGACTCTCGACTACTTGCCGCCATGACAGTAGTCGACACCAGCGCACCATCTACCCTGAGCTTAGAACATAAAAACGTTTAGAATTTTGGCACGAAAGACAAAATTAACCAGAAATTTATTATTTTTTAAGAAGGAAAGAGTCATAAGAAAACAACAAAGTTCTTACTTATTAGGTTTTCACTTATTGACTTGCATTACCCGCGATAGCATTCAAAGTCACCTCTCACAAATGGAAATTCTAAAAGAACTGCACACTCGTCCCCTCAAAAGGAAGAATATAAGAAAGCGTCACGAGAGTCTCCTTTAAAAATAATTTTCCCCCTCTTTAAAATGTATGAACTGGAAAAATACGATAAGCTTCCTAAATTTTTCACCCTTCTATTCGTCGCTGATAACAAGAAAAAAAAAGAAAAAAAAAAGAAACTAGAGCAGCCAATGAATTCCGGAAAAATAAATCTAAAGGCAAGCGCGGCGTATAAAATGGACGTTATCATGCGGAAGGCGAGTTCCGAGCCGAGTAAATCAAAGCCAACGCATATCGCACCGAGGCGCACTGTCCAAGAGTCGATGCTTTTCACGCTGCTGGGGTAGTTTATAAACACTCGGCTTCCTTACGTAACTCTTGTGCTTTTCGTTTACCCCCCACGCGAACTGGCTGCTGAAATTTCATGTATTTTGTGTATTTCTGAATGTGTGGGACGGAGAAGAAGGAGAAGCCTGAATGGAAGTGGAGATGCGCCAGCTGCATGAAAACTGGCGGAGTAATTGCATCGCGTTGCGAGTGGGGGTGACTCGATTCTCCGCAAAGGCGCGAGTTTTATCCGAGAGACCCTCATCTGTTACCTCTCCTCTCGACAATTAATTGTGAGCAGCCATCGGAGGAGTATAGATCGTACTGCTGATCGCATTACCGCGGCGCAGAGGATCCTATCCTGTCGTTTATATTGTGTTAAGTTGTTTTTTTCGAAAATTTTTAAAGAAATAAAACATTTCTCTTCTTTATATTTTTTTTCTTCAATATGACGTCGAATTAGAGATGAAAAAGTAACGATAAAGTAGAAAAATAAAATAGAATGTATTTATTCATTTATTCGCAATTCATCCTAATTAAATAGAAAGAAATACAAAGAAATGCAAAGAAAAATCTCTTCCTCGTATATCTTCATTCCAGTTTATAAAATAAAGTTTCTGATAATCATCGCTTCACTCCGTCAAATTAAAACCTCATTTCAAACATTACCTAATGCATTGCAACGGGAAATTTATTTTGCAAAAAGCAACTACTATACTTATCCGTAACAATGGGAGGAAAAAGTCGCGGTGCGCATAAACTCGTGCGGTTTGCCTGAGAGTAAGGGCGGATGGGTGGGATCGACGTCGAGTAGATAGCGAACCAACTTCGTAACCTCGTCGCACTCCATCACCGAAATACCCAAGTGACGGGAGGTTGACATCAATTTTTTTTTGCCTACTGTTGAAGCCAGTTCTTTGCAGATCATCAATATAATTTTATTTATTGTGTTTACAAAAGTTTACTAAACAAATCGGTGTTTTTAAGTGATTTAGTGATGTAACATTTATGCTATCAGTGTATAATTAAATAAATTTTTTTAGATTATTAAATTAAAATTAAAAAAGAAAACATCGTATAAAAAACCTCAGCAGAAACACTTTTAATTACGAATTGCCTTTCAATTAAATTTGATAAAAGTTTTTTTACGCGGATGCTTTGTTTATTCATTCGAGACATTTGAAAAAAGATGTCACATTTATTTTCTCGCGACCCAAATTCGTGAAAAGAGTTCCATATTAAAAATTGCGAATAGTGAGAAAAATGTTATCGCTAAAATTTCCATTAATGCTCTGCGCTTACGGAAAGTACTTTGAAAAGTGTCTTTGAGCTTAAATTAGAATTTAAGATTAATATTTTCCACATTCATTGCTAAAATTTCCAAATAGTTTAAATTAAAAAGCCATTGTTAAAAGAAAATCCGTGACAAGAATAAGATTGTCATTACATACAAAATTTTATAGGAAACCTATGAATCATCAACATTTTAATCTTTACGTACTACTACACATTTCCTACGTGCAATTTTCCTACAACGTTTTATTTAAAAAAAAAAACTATTCCCTATTTTATTTTCTATAAAACAAATTTTTATAAAAAAAAAATATAGGAATTTCGTCATAGTATCTTCGTAAGAGCATAACTAATCATCTCGAACAATAAAATTAAATTGTCACACTATCAATTTGTAATGCAAAATCCGCATACATAAATTATACAATTACATCGAATATTATAAACAATTAATAACTTTCGAGTTCAAAACCTCATGATACCATAATAAAGGTATTTATCGAAATCAACAAAAAAATTCAAATAGTTCATATTATGTACATGACCTTCTGGTGAACAAGCCAATAGAGTTCTCACGAAGTCCCCAAAAACCGTAAGTTTTCATAGCTAGTCGTATACTGGGCGTGAAAAAAAATCTGGACTGGAAAAGCGCGCACGGGGGCGGCTAATCAAAAGGGATCAGCCAGGGGATTAAGAATATCGAATGAAAAAGGAATCGAGGTCACGTCCCGCTCGATCCGGTCGGGAGTGAAATCAAAAACTCGACAAAGGAGGCTGCCGCGTAATCCGCCAGCGTAGCTAGAGCTTTTGTTTTTTAATCGAAACGATTACCATCGGAAGTGAGCTCGCTTAGCGCCTGGCGCCTTTTGTCGATCGCGCGGGAAATTCATCCCCGCCCAGTTACTTCGGGTCAACGCGCAGCGATTTTCGAAAGTTCGCATTTTAAGGAATCCGACGGCGCATGCGCTTCAGGCTTTGATTTAACTTGGCAAAGAATTCAACGCGAATAGCTAATACTGCGCTTGTTAAACTGGCAAAATTCTTACCAGTTTTAAAATTAGGGAGTCGAAACGGTTTTTACGTTTCATAAACTTTATTGGAATTAAAAGTTAATGATTATTTCAGTAATTTATTAATGAAATTAAAAAGAACTTCTTCGATTATTCACATTGATATTATATTAAATATAGAACGAAATATTTTTTAATTTTGGCGCGGATTAACCAAGCGCGTGATTCTCGTGCTTTCGGCACAATCATTTGCAAATAAAATAGTATACTTTTAATTTAAGCAACTTAATAGTGGTTGTTTCAAACTTTAGATTTTAATTTTCTTACGGGTGTTATGTTAAGGGTTCTTACGAACCCAAATACCGTGTAAAAGCTCGCTGAGCTTTCCAATGAGATGCTTGCAGATATTCTCATATTTTCTTGTAAACCGTGCTCGTAAATGGCTCGCAAACTATATTGAAATGTCCTCTTTTGTATTATAAATCCGTAATTTGGCGTCGTTGTAAAAGTCATTAATGTATTCCACACGCTAATGGAGGTATTTACGAGCAGTGAAGCGTAGATAGAGATGCACATGCATAGGCGGCCATTTAGTTTCATAAATTATTAACGACCTAATTATGAACCCCGAATTTATCATCCGCAAATAGCGCATCGTTGATAAACAATGCCCAGGGAGCGAGATGCCCAAATCCCCGTATACAATTAAAAAAAATCGCGGCGTAAAAAGAGCAATGCTCAACTGCAGTGCCTTTGTGCTCGAAGAGATGAATGCAAAAGATGTGCTCTACAAAAATTTCACTTAAATTACACTTTCAAATTGCACTTTATTTCAAACATTTACATATTTACATAATTTAAACCCCTTTATAATTAAAAAGTATAACTTTTCAGTTTATCGGGATTCAAAGTTGAAGATCGTTGATGCATTTAAATTTGAAATTTGCCAATTGAAATGCATTGACAAACGTAAGCTTTGGTAATAGATAATTTTTAAACATAATAGTTAACTTTTTTTTAACATAACTTCATCCATAAGTAGACAAGTATCTTTTCGTTATAACTTTTTATGTTTTCATAGAATCATTTGTTAATAAAGCAGAAAAGCACATTCTAATCGACCTGCAAAAAAGTAGCAGCTTTTCCACAAACACAAACTAAATTTTATACACTGAGAAGAAAAGTAAAAATTGCTAACCTGCCTAGAAAAGAGGCCACAGACTGTCATGTAGTGGAAAAATTACCATCCTGTATTATAAATTTTACAAGAAAATATTATACATTTTACTAGAATTATGGCAAAGTTTCCAATAATTCTAGTAAACTTTACAATACAAGATGGTAATTTTTCCATTACAGAATGGTAATTTTTCCACTGCATGACAGTCTGTGGCCACTTTTCTAGACAGGATAGTAATCTTTACTAGAATTTTTTCTCAGTGTAGCAAAAAAAGCACATTTCTCGTGAAAAACTAACCGTTAAACTTCTAAATGAGCTTTTCTTGGCGGCAAAATTTTCAAAAGTATGCTTTTATTCGCGCCGATTCAAAATAGTATATTTTTTCCCTATCAGATTTGATTTTTCCTATTATTTTTTTTTGCAAATGGCTTAAACATTCTTTCCCAGGAAAAAGTGAAAAGCGTTCTCCAAGAACTGACATAAAAAAAGGATTTTTCAACAATCGAAAGCTCTTCTCGCGAGAAAACAGAAAGAAGGTATAATTCGAAAGCTCGCGAAACTTGAGTAATGTAAATGACAATAACTCGGATTTTTCCATTTATCCGCCATCAAAGGCGAGCGGGGCGTTTCAATCAAGCGCGATTCTCGCAACTTTTCAGCCGGCAAAAAGGTTCCGGCTCGCTCGGCAAACAGAAAGGTTTCAATTTCACGGTCGCTCCTTCGTCGCGCTGCGCCTTTCATCAGGCCACGGCAAGATTAGCGATTAAATCCGCGCCGAGGTAGAAGGGGGTAGTAAGGGGTGTACTCGACTCTCTCCCCAGCACCCCTTCCCCTGTGGAGCTTTTGTCGCAGACGCGAAGCACCAGATTTTTCATCCATCGACGGCATGGAGGGATCCAATTTATCGAGGTGGGTTGAGGGAAACTCGACGAGCCTCGAGGAGAACGAGCCTCACGGATTAATAGGCACTCGGCACTTAGTCTTTTAATGCGCTCATGAGTTATGGTCCGTAAAGGCTGCGAGCGCCACCTTCAGAGCGGAAAAAATTATCAAGATTTCTGAGGGGCGCTTGGGAAAGCTTCTTTTTATTGGTTTTGGAAATCGTGAAAAGAGAATGCCCATACTTGCGCCGAATTACCCAGTAAAGTGAACGTGTTAAAGTTAGTTTACTGACTGAGGAGGGGCATTGTGTTAAAGGGCATTTGATTTTTAAAGAAGGTAATTCTCCAGCTTGAAGGGAAATCCTATTATTTTTTTAATGGCATAATCTTGTCAGTTAACTGGTTCGTTAAGAAAATAAAGTATAGTAAATAAATTAAATAAATGAAAAAATAAAGTATAGATATATTTTCAAAGGAATAGTTTTGTTCTTCTAATTCACATTCAAATTTATTAAAATAATTTAAATTTTTTAAATTGAATTTAAGCTTCATTCCCGAAATAGTTTACAATAAAACGGTCACCCCCAAAAAGGGTAAATTCACAAAACTACGTCAGTGCAATTTTTTTTGCCCCTAATTCAATTGTGTCCCAATGTTATGCGTGCAATTCAACAAGAGTCAAAGGACGTTGAGCGTAGGGTAAAAAAATCTGGAATGCTTTTTTGTATTGTGCAAACAAACAATTCATTCGCGAGAACAAGAAAAAAAGTCGCGGCGAGAATCGCATTGCCCGGGAGCGGAGGACTGACGGTCGGATCTGCGTCGAGTGGCGGACCAACTTCGTAACCTCGTATAGCACTTCATCACCGAAATACCCAAGTGACGAGGGGATGCCATCCCTTTTTTTTATTAACTGCGCACCTTATATGGACCAACCCTATTTTTTATTTGTGACCTTTGTCAAGTTTTTCTAACAGGAAAATTATTTATTAAGAAGGTTAACGTATTTATTATAGTTAAAATTTATTTTATATTATTCTTCTAACTTTACAATACTGTACTTGTAACTTTTTTAAGATACCAAAAAAGAAAAGATATATAATTTCTGCACGAGTACATTTTATAATTAAGTGTTCGGTATTAAAAACATAATATTATTAAAAAGAAACTTTGAGTATTCCACGGTATTTCACACTTGAACTGATTGAACTCTGGAGAGTCGCGTTGATAATTCGCTTTAATTAAAATATTTAATTGACGAAAGTGGTCTTAGCCTCCTTTGTATTAAAAGGAACAATTAAACAAACGAAATCGATCAAAAAATTTATAATCCAATAACGACTGTGACTTTCAAGCCAACCTTTCTCCTCCTCATTCATTAAACTTAACGAAAATAAAGGAAAATGCTCGCATCTCTAATGAAGTTCATTACTCGATCAGTGTCATCTCTCAGCTGCAGAGTACACCGAAACACAATTAATAATTGCGACCCGATCGAATTAGTTCGCAGGATGCGAAGGCATCCGGTTTTTCCATCCAAGCTCTACACTGGCACACACGCACACACATACACAGAGAGTCACGAGAGCAAACACTACGCGAACGCGTATATAACGTCGATTCCCCCGATTCCTTCGACATATATACGCGCCATTTATACAAGCGCGGAGGGGCTGGAGGAAGAGAGGCGAGTGCTCGCGGGGTAAAACGGGGATAAAGTAGGTCGTTCGCGGGTCACTGAGCTGTCAGCAAACAAAACCAGCCGTTCGCCCGTGAATTAATTATAAATTTTACCTCTTCCGCAAAATTGCATTGTGCCCTGTGTAAACCGCGCGACGCACTTTACTGCGTGTCATCGCGGCCCTGCGCGAGGAGCGTCAATCGTCGATTCTCGCGACCCCACGTCCCGCTGTACACACGAGTCCGAATGAGCGAAATCGCTTGGGAGCTGACGAGTTATGGAACTTCTGTTGGCCTTCCGCATTGTAAGCGTCTGCCAGCTGACGAATTGATGCTGCGAACGGGGCGTCTTGAATTGGCGTTACTGACCAAGGGATCAGGTCACACGAGGCGTGAATGCGCTTCTGTGAATTAATGGGGGATCAGTCCCCTGATCCTGACTTTCTCGGGTTTTAACTTTGAACCTCTGAGAAAATAGTTATATTGTTGTTAAAGAGTCTTGAGTTTTCTCTGTACTATTAAAAATTTGTTGTTAAATCCTCTTACCCCTTTTTGTAATGAGTGCTTCTTTTGAGATCTACGCGGTTGAGTTTCGAATGAGAGATTCTAAAATTCTCATATCATCTTTCGGGTATATTTTGATGTACTTTAAAAGCCCTTAAGAAGGTCATTTTCTTCACCTTTATCAAAACGTCGGATTAGTAGTAAATAAATTAATCTATATTCAATATCACAACGGGAAGGGTCGAGACTTAATGATATGATATACGGTGTCTTAATTCAATAATGTTTGTAATGGCTGTAAAAGAAAAAGAGAGTCATTCACACGAAGTACCCATTAACTGAAATAATGACCTACGGGACTAAACTAGGAGGACATTCATATTCTAGATGAGCATAATATTATAAACGTTCTTCGAGGGTTCCGTTTTAATTGATGACTCGAAAAGTGACGCACTCCTTGTGAGACCCTCCTCATTTATAGGTTATGCAAATGCTGCATTGAATAATTTATTATCTACCGAGTATAATTAGTTAAATTAGTTTTATTGTAATAAATATTTAGACATTTAGTTTAAAGAAAATAAATTATCAAAAATAATGGAGTGATACATTTTTATTAATCCCTCGCATTATATAAAATATAGTTAATTCCTCTAAAGTTAAATAACTGAAATATCACCTCAAGTGAATAGTTACTCAAAAGTCTTTTACATGATATACAGTGCGTTTCATAACTATAGAATCACCTAGATGCAAGGTGGTATAAGTAGCTTATATTTAATATAATAAT
>JAWWEP010045707.1:0-11758 GCA_035582995.1 Sycophila quercilanae | reverse complement strand
TTTATAAACTTTTGCAGTACACTCCTGGAGAATAAAGTTCAGTTAAAAATCATTAAGGAGTATAATAATTTATGTAAAAAATTTGAAATAAAATTTCTTCGATTTAGCCTGTAAAAATAGCAAAATATAGAATTCTAATTTTTAACAGAATTTTTTTTCTTCTTAATACAAAATAAAAAAAGTAAATTCGCTAATAATAAAATGTACTAAAATAAATTCAACATATTGAGCTTGAGATTTTTTTCATTTTACATAAATATCTCAATAACTCTTATATTCTTCAATATATACCCAAGGTATATTATATTGTTGAGCCATGTGTTGACCCCGTCTAAACAATAGATTCGGTGGTTTTAAAATATTAGAGCCAGCAGAAATCGATTATTGACTAACAATATGAATGCTATACTTAGAATATAGAATTTCAATGCTCGCCTTTTAAAAAAGAACCGCTGCAGTCAAACAACAGATAATATTGCATGAATATTAATAAAAAAAGAAGAAAAAAAATAGAACATAACGAATAAACAAGCATAAAGCATAAATTAAAAAAAAAAATAATCAAATTTATCATGTTACTTGGAAGTTGGAAAAGGAGATCGTATCTAAAAGCGCGCAAATTTTACACCGCTATTATGCGCTTTAGACGTACACCGCGAAGACAAGTTTTCGCGAGTCATTGGATGCTCTCACGGACGTACCGGGACGGGAAGTTTGTGGATACGTTAGATAAATCTAGCGTGTAAATGCGCGATTTCGCGCGAGATTTATGTTAACGCTGATCACTGCAGTGATTGCCGGGCATTCTGAGCGCTCACTTGTTGAGTTTATTTCAAACTTTCGGCATGAAATATCTCCCTACTTTTTTTTACCCCTGTTAATAACTGCGATAAGACTGCAAACGAGCGAACGTCTTCTACCGGTCACAACTGAAGTTATATAGCTCGGGCCACTTTATTCAAAGGCGACAATTAATGCACGTCACTGTTAACTACTTTTTTTTTCTACCGTTTAAATGGTTTTTATTTTTCATTTTTTTAGAGCGATTTTATACACAAATAAAATGCAAACAATGAACATAATTTTTGGCGCGAAGGAATTAGCGTCCGCACGTGTCTGCGGGTGTAAGATAACGAGTTCAGAGCATCTGGGCGTAAAACATTTAAATATACCTGTGTGTTATATACAACGACGTTTTAATAATACCTATAAGTTGGCTGTGCGATCGAGGGAGAATCTAAAAGAGATCGCCCTGCTGGCAAATATTTATTCACCGGTGGCTCATGAAAAATATTAAAAAAAAATTCGTTACGAGGGAAGTTTGACAGAACTGCTTTATTGCCTGAAGTAGGCCGGACACACGTGTCCAAAGCTCTTCATTCCTAACACTTTATTTAAAATTTTGAATTAAAGTTTTTTGCGCTGCATTCGCAATTTTCTTGTGCGAAAGTGGATTTTTATAATTACTTACAATTAGTTTCTTGGAATTATTTTTATTTACCGAGTAACGAAATTTCTGGAATTTATTAAAAATTAATCGCCTAACGAAGAAATGTTTGCCTTTAAGAAAATAAGCACACTTTAATAACCCTCCCTCCCCTACCCAACGAAATTCTTACGAATAATTTGATTTTCTTATTTATTTTCCCTTGTCCTCCTCTTTATAACGAGATATCGTCAAAATGAAAAGGCAACGAAGAAGACGAGGCCAAAAAAAAAAAACACAAAATAAAATAAAGAAAAGTACGAAATGAAGAGACGGGCAGGAGAAAAAAATAATAAAATGAGCGCTGCCAGAAAAAGAAGCGAAGAGATCGCGAAAAGGAGTAACGAAAGGTGAGAGCAAGCGAATATCCGATTGAAGGAGGGTGGAATAAATAAACAAGTATTTTATTTTCGCAACCTGCTTGGTGTAGAGCTACTCGTAACAAAAGTGCGAGATTCAAAAGTGGCCGCTATGAAAATTATTATTTTCGTCGGGACGGTATTATACGAGGCTATAAACAATAATTCCTTCCTACACATGCTGGTTAAGACGAAACTTCTTTTTCGTTGAAGAAACGCTGAATGGTGCCCGTATCCCAGACCTGCTCTACCAGAAAAAACATTACCGTTTTTTTTTTTACTCAATTCTTGAATGAATATGAAGCTCAGCTAAACGTTACAAACATACCCACACGACTTTTGAAGTGATAAACATGTAAATCAAGTCGTACATCGCAAAATAGATAAAAAAAAACAACCTCGTCTTTAAAATAACGTTTCAGACTCTATAATTTAATTACAGTAATTCCTGAACAAGATATTAATAAAAACTAACAAAATTGTGACTGTCAAAATAATTAATTTATTCTTGATCTTGTCAAGTTACTCCATTTTCAGTTTAAAATTATCTTTACATAAAAATGTGAAATCATTCACCTATTCAATTCGTGAACAATTTTCATGTGGACCATTGTATCATAATTCACACTAATTTTAAATTAATTTCGCGCATTTCGAGATTCAAACTGTAAAAAATGTCGTCGCGGGAACAGTAAAAAAAATAAATAAATTAATTCCTTCACAGTAAATAAAAAAGCAATCCAATTTAAAATCCTAGCTCCTCAGCGCCATAAAGCCGCCAAGGTAAGAACCGTCAAGCCTCATCGCCGGCTTCCGGTGCAAGTCCCTTCCCACATAACTCAGCGGCGCGCACCGAAATCTTGAGAACCACTGGGCGGCCGCGCGCGCGGACAAGTGCAGCGCGCTCCGCGTAGGAGTACGTGTCCTCGTCCGCTTTGTATCGCTCGCCTCCTCCTTCTCCGCCTGCGTCCGGCCGACTCGCGAACGCCGCGACGAATCGCGCGCCCACCTAAGGTCGCGCACCTACGCGGACACCGCGCACATGTATCCGCGTGCCTCTTTCTCGACGCTCGGCTAATGGCCGGATCCGGCGAACTTTCTTTTGCACCGATTTTCTGTATTGTCCTTTGGTACACTGAGAGAAATTTCTAATAAAAAGTTGTATATACTGTAATGGGAAAAGTGGTCACAGCTGACTGGTATTATGATAAAAAAAAAAAATTAATCTAAAATAGTATATTACATAACAAGGGAGGTAAAATAAGAATGGTCTCAGATCGCACGTAATCGCCTTCGGCTCGGGTGACAAATGTGCTATCTGAGGCTTTCGTTTTTACTTCTCATGTAGTGTATAGTATATACTACTATTTTTCACTACAACCGTGTCGAAATTACTACATTCTCCGTTCGGTGCAGGAAGGGAATTTGGTACTTGCGACGCGGGCGTAGTGAAAACCACATTTTTATGCATTGTCATCAAATTGTAAGTTAATCTGAAAATTTCAGCTGGATAGCTAATTGGGAAGTGCTTGAAATTTGAGTTGCAAGATTTTACCCGGAACGACAGCCAGACAAGAATGTGAGTTAATATAATATACTTTATAGTAAAATATGTAAAAAATATTGGCAGTGAAAATTGATTAATGCAATTAAGTTATTTCTTAAACATTCAAATTTTACTGTTTTTTTTTTTTTTTTTTTTATATAAATTTCATTTTTGTAAAAATTTTTTAAAAAGATTTCTAGCATTAAAAAGAGATGCGTAATTTTCATCGGTAAAAGTGCAGATCACGCGAGAATAAAAAGGTGTAGTAAATAAGCGTCACCATAGTAACGTCAGTTTGGATGTGGGGATTTTGTCGCGATTATCTAGAACCCATTCGGGATTGGAGTAAGCTTCTGTCGCAGTTGGGATTGACGAGCATTTGTGTTTCTATTTTACTTTTTGCAAAAAAAAAAAATTGTGCCGAAAAAATAATGTTTTTCCTTTTCACCTCCATGATTCCCTTCTCTCGTTCGTTCAAAAATATATACTCACGATTCGTAAATCAAATATTTTTACTTTCCCTTAAAAAAAAAAAAAGGAAAAAATACAAACACCTTTAAAACCTTTTGCTTTCAACCAACCATTTAATAAAGAATATGGCAAAAAATATTTTTCGTATCCAGCGAGATTCAAATGTCATTGCACCTGCACCAGCGAGAAAGGCTTTTGAAAGTAAGTCGGAAATCAATACAAGAAACTCCCCGTAAAGTTTCACTCTATCGATAAGGAAAGCACGTGTTGCGCGTATTTACGCGCCTTTGAAAGCGCGAACACGAAGACGTGCGTGTGCGCGAATTTTATTAATACTTTGCGATACGAAAGTCTTGTAAGATCCGACGGCGAGCTTGATTCGCGCGCCGCTCACTGTCCCATTCATAAATCTCGAAAGTCGCAACAGTCGCTTATTCGAATTTCAATTGTGCGCACCTGATAAAAGGCAAGAGGCGCGAGATGCTCCCTACTAAAGACAAAACGTCGATTTAATAAGCACTATATTCACGATCGTTTTAATGTACACATACATATACCTACTTATTATATATATATATATATATAAAAAAAAAAATTGATAGAAGAAAACATTTTCAACGACTACGAATAATGTAACGTATTGGATGGATGTAATTTTTTTATCTAATGAAATTCTAAATCCAATTGAAATTCAGTAAAACATTTAATAAAGAATCTTGCATTTACAATGAGATAACTCCACTTCTCTGCATTAACTCGCAGCTTGTATTCCGTTGATCATTAATTACAGGTCAGTACTGAAGAATCTCTTAATGAAAAAAAAAGAAGGTAAAAGCTCAACGAGGAGAGAGACATACCCCGAGTATGAATTTTTTCAAAGACATTCTTGAAAGGACGACGAGGGAAAAATCTTTCGCAAAAATACGAAGAAAAAAAAAAGAGCAGAAAAAGAGATAGGCGAGGTACTCTGCGAGCGACGCTCGGGCTCGCAGAATGAAATGAAATGTGCGTTGCTCGGGCTGCTGCGAGTAAACACGGCCTCAACTATATATGTATAGGGAGAGGGAAAAGGGGGAGGAGGAGAGGACAGGGGGTGAGCCGGGGATAGAAAAGGAGCCACGGGGGAAAGAGAGCGAGAGCGAAAGAGATAGAAGACGTAAGGGAAATGCGAGCTACGGAGAGAGGAAGAAAATGTTATTAAAAAAGAAAAAAAGAATGGAGAAACGCTGAGCCGGTGAAATCTTTAATGAGATTTTGTAATACTTTGCTCGTTTTTTCTTCCCGCTCCTACCCCCCGCGTGGCGTGCTCCTTTTTGAAGTAGACTTGACGAAAAAAAATTCACATTTTAATAATAGAAAATATTAGAAGCTTATGAAAACAAGGCAAAGGCAGGGTGGGTGAAATGTGTATTTTCAGTAGTTTCGTATATTTCATAGTTTGCGAGAAGAGGATTCTCTTATTAACAATGAATAACGTGATGAGAAAGGGAGAAGAAAGTGGGGGGAAAAAAAATATAATCAAGAGAAGCTCCCGGAAAAATACAATAAATAAAGAGAGAATGACGATGAAGTTAAGAATATTTGCCAGAAGAAAAAAATCGAAAGAAAGGAAAAAGAAAAACTCTGTATTTTTTTTTCTCTAATAATACGCGAATATTTATTCTAAATATAGACGTTAAAAGACTTTGTACGCATTACTCAAGATATGATTGAAATTGTGAAAATACCTGCATTTGACTGAGCAGACAAGTGTCATGGTTCTTTTGAAAGTGTCGTAAAGGCATTTTTAATTATTTTCATTTATTTGCCCGAAATGTAATTATGAAGTCGAATAATGGAGATATGAATCTTTCAGCAGAAGATAATCAGCAAGCGGAACAAAACCCAGTACCGGTGTATAATACGTAATCTTAAAAGAAGAAAAAGACAATGCATTATAAACTACCAATTAAGACATCTGAAGTAATGAAAGTGACACTTTAAAATATCAAGTGAAAACGTATTTTTTATAATCAGAAAATAAGCAAATTTGTTCGTATATACTACTATAAATATAGTGATATCAATAGGCACGATTGCGCCTCGAGGCAAGTCTGAGTCCCGGACGAACGACGAGCCTACGAGGCCGCAACGCGCGCCTCTGTATACGTTGATATTGTTTTTTTTTACTATACTACATTGTACTTTTTATAGAATTACTTGTACTTTTTACACTGAGAAAAATGGGTTAGAAAAAATTACTATTTTTCTATTAAAAGGGCGACCTACTTGACCATATATATAGCTTAATTCATGGAAAAATTAATATGCGTTTCAATAATTATTGTTATATCGCTATGAAATATTACAATTACTAAACTTATAAGTTTAGTAAAAATTGCTACTAGTTTAGTAAAAATTACTAATACTTTTACTAAAAAAAAACAGTAATTATTCCTAGCCTACTTTTCTCAGTGTAATATCAGCTGTGTTAACATTTTCAAAATATTATAGCAATTAATCAGTAAAAATCAAAGAGTATAGTAATTCTCTAAAAAATTAAAGAGTATAGTAATTCTCTAAAAAATTAAAGAGTATAGTAATTCTTCATGGAACTTTTCTCTCTGCGTAATAGTATTATTTTTCTCGTAATTTCATTTATCTACTATCATCACTCATTCGTTTTCCGATTATTCCTTCGCCCTTTTTTTCGCGTCGGAGCGTGTCACATTTTACCTTACGAAGGGTCAACGCATAACGCCGCGGCCAACCGGAGAAGCAAAGATTTATCGCACGCGAGGGCAAATCCTGGTGTCCCACGAGGTGCACCGGAAAAAAGGAATATTACCCTAAGGCAGGCGAAGAATGAAGGTATAAATTTTGCCGCGTGAATCGTGGGATCAACGAAAGGGCGCGATTCCACGATGAGAACTGAAATCACTTTTACCCTGGACGAGCAGATCCTTAGATTCGTTCGTCCGGAAATGAACTTTGATAATTGCTCGCGATGTTGAACGAAAAATTGCAAGATTTGAAGATTTATCGAAAAAAAAAGTTCGACAATTTAAATACAAGCGTTTAATACTTACCCTCTTAACTAGAATTAGTGAAAAGTAATTCCTCCACTGATCTCTAAGTAGTGGAGCTCTTTCCACCATTTTTTAGTCAAATCGAGCTAATTGAAGCAGTTTATCATGAATTCAACTTTATATAGTTTGTATTAATTATTTATTACATATTAAGATTGCATGAAATTATTATTGTAGAGAATAGGAATAGAAATAATCGTCGGTTCAAAATTATATTAAAATTTTTTGAATTAAAAAAAAAAAAAAGAACATGAAAAGAGTGTTCGAAGTATTAAAGTTTACCGCCCAGTGGCAGTGTAGAAGAGATTTAACTGTAGCAGCATAAAAGGCTGTTGCAATGTGTAATTTTAATTTTAGCAAGCGCATTTGCAATATCCTCATAAACCGACATTTCTTTTTGTCCACTGAAGAAAAATTCATTCCACACCGGAAATTACGTCAAACCTTTATTTGCCATCTATTTTTAGACGTAAGATAAAAATCTATTATTCGAGAAATTGTTTGTTTAAATATTAATTACAGATATCGCGTTAATAAAATAAAATGAAAAATAAAAAAATAAATATCGCTTTTATATAGCTAACTCATTTGATCACATTAATTTTTTTTTTTGCATTATTCACTTGATTATTCAAAGAATGAAATAAAATACAATTTTTATAGAGCTCTCATCGCATAAACCTCTGACATAACAACATCGCATGATTATCGGCGAAGGCAAATCGTCCATACTCTCGCCTATAAGATGGTCCTCTCATTCATACGTCGGCGCCCAAAAATGGTTAAGGCATTAACGAATCGTGACGGGGAAGGCGAAATATCGACGCGCGAGTCGGCGAAGGCTGTCTGTCGCGTTCTCTTCCCGCGACTGGCCATGTAGTAGGAGGAGCCAGAGTCCGGCCGAAGGCCGCCGCTGCCGATCTCTCGACTTTTGTCGAAAAATATGTAAAATTATACGCGATACGTGCGTCCACCTGGTTACTCTCTCGCCTGCTCGTTTAGTCGTTACGTTTTTTTTTTCGTTTTTTTTTGTGGTGTGGAATTCGTTGTTCTGTATTTCCTTCTGTTCTCGCATGGCGGTGAATTGTCTTGTACGATATTTGTGAAACTAGTCCGTTCTAATGTGCACTGATAATTGTCGTGGAGATATTTTTCAAGTTAGGAGGGTTGCGAAAGGAAAATATTTTGTTAATGAAATTTTAAGTGATTGTTAAAATAATTTTAGTATTGAAGAGTGGCTACTCTTATACAATTATCCATTAAAATCTTTGAACAATTGCAATATACATGACTGTATTAATGCATTTTATTAAAAATAAATAAATTAATGAAAAAAGGACGTAATTTATTTTGATATACAAACATCTAAATTACAAATTGTAATACTAATGAAAGTAAACAATTCGAAATAACAGTACTCTGTAATTATTAATGATTGAAATATGTATATTTGACCAATTTGTCTGAGGCATTTACGTGTGTAACAGTACACGTGTAAATCAACGTGAATCCCGCGTTTACTACCAACACACAAACGAAGCTGTGTGCCTACATATTAGATCAGCTGAGCCTGCAAATATAGCAAATTAATAAACTACAAACACAAAATTATCAATTCAATTCAGTTTTTTTTTTTTTTTTTTACGAAAACAAATATTCCGGTAATGAATGAGTCGTTCATTACAAAGTTTATTCAAAATAAAATTATCGACAAAGTAAAAGCTATACAATCTACAACCGGACCTTATCGTAACGTCATGCCTTATCGTAAACCAGAAAAAAAACGATCCAATCGCCATCGATATACTCCGCACATAACAACCACAAAGTTAAAAGAAAAGGAATGAACCAAATCGGCAACGTCGAATTCTCGTTTTTTTTTTCTCGCCGAGCGCGAAATACGGCGACATCCTGCGATCCATGAATACTCTCCTGGGTGGGAGAGACGCGATCTACCTGCTTGATTTTTAACGCTCGTTCACGTCGACCTTGATAGTTCCTCCGCTCGGCGAGGCGGACTCCTGCTTTTTTCGGCTTTTTTTTTTTTTTTTTTTTTTTGTTACCAGGTGCTAGTTTATGAATACCGTTCAATTCGCAATGAATGGTGCACGGGTCTTCGGGTCGTTGTACCTTACTATACTCCCTTTACTTGTAAAAGTACTAGTCACTGTTTTTGGATTTGATGATTATTTCCGCGCTTATTATAGCGAGTTATTGGATTTCTTAGCAGGTGTTGACGTGTCAAGAATAGTTCGAAAAAGAAAGAAAAAAAAAAGACGTAAATTGTACTTAAACAGCATTAGTATAAGCTAATATATTAAAAAATTATACGTTAGAAGTCCTGCTTTAAAATAATCTGATGAAGTGCAAATTTTCTCAGTCTTTATTTGTTTGATGTCACAGCATTTAATTTTCGAAAGGCATTATCTTAAAGATTTTAAATTGAATGAATTTTAATTTTAGATAAAAGTTATTATATCTCTACATGGTGATGTATAATTTGTTGATGACTAATCGAAGATTAATGACTACTTGATATGTTTACTCAGCGTAAAAAAAAAGACAAGTAATTTTATTTCGAAAATAAATTTGAAGACCTTGACGTCAATCATAAAAATGGCACGCTTTCTTCTGTATCAAATCTAAATCCATTCTAATACTCAATTACTCTAACGGAATTACAAATTAATTTGAAGTAATTATCAGCTACTACGTCTGATTGATTAATTATCCACTCGGTGTATCAACGCGCGGATTATCTTAAATTTTCCTCAACCTACCATCTAAAATACAACCCCACCAACACATGAATTTATCACGAAACGACTATACAAATCCTAAAAGCGTCGAGATTTAAATATGCAATGAACGTAAAAGGGACCACCTCGACAGGCTCTCTCCCAGCAACACAGACTACATAATGAAGCTCCAATTTAAAAAATAAACTTCCACCCCCGCCTCTTCACTCCTAAAAAATTGAAACATCGATTACCCTAATCAGGCGCCTGTTTTGCAGCGGCAGCCCCTTCAATTTCACCCATAAGGGCTCCGGCAAAAAAAAAAAAAAAAAATTCATTCGCGAGCGGCAGGAGTCCAACTCTCTCGGCTCGTCGGCAGAAGTGACGTATTATGAAGTCCGAAATTGAGTTTCCAGCGGCGGGCACGGTCAATCTCCGCGTGTATCTGTTGCGTCGCGCGCGCGCACCACCTCTGTCTCGGGCGCGAAGAGAGTTAACTTCATTAGCGGCAATTAAGCGGCAATTAACCGACTCCGTCCGACGCGTTGACGTACGCGGAAGCGCGCCGGACGCGTCGTGCATCATCCTGACTGCGACGACCACTCCCACTTCGCGCGAATGTTCGCTTTTCCGGGCCGAGTCATCGGCTTTTTTTTCTTCCTTTTTTGCGTGAGATTTTTCTTTTTTCGTCGCGACGGGAGACGAAGTTGACGATTTAATTATGGCGACTGGAGAGTTTCACTTGTGTCGCGAAGGGATTCGAGTTTCTTTTTCAGCGTGATGAACGGATTCTGATAAATTGATGTTTTCTTCTTAGATTGCTTGTGCGAGTTAATTGTGGTGAGTTTTTATTTTAATGCCAGATTGATATTGTATTTACTGCGATTTTATACTATCTGAAACTAAAATTCATGCTTATCTGATTATACAGAAAAATAAAAATATTTTAGATATAAAATAACAAATCGTTATCGGATTAATCATATTTTGTTAGTTTTCATTAACAATAAAGATTATCTAGTTATATAAGGGCGTAATCAAGCTTTCGTGCTGAGCTTACGTTGGAAAGTGAGTAAATAGATAAATTCAATTATGTAAATGCCATTGTAAGTTCGAAGAACGCTTGAAATCTAATGGTCTCATTGAAAGGAAAAAAAAACGAAGTTTTTTAAATCAAATTTCCTAACTTTTTGTTTTATATTATTATTGAAACGTTCGTGAAAATATAGAAAAAAATTACTATAATTTTTAATAAAATTTATTGTAAGTATATGAAAATTTACAAACTATAGTTGATAAATTTTATTATAAGTATCACTTTCTCAGAAAATTTAGTAACTTTTACTTTTGATCTCAGACGTTTCTCAGTATATTATAACCGTCTTAATCGGTTCTTATAAAATCCAGAAAATTCCCTCTTTCATATTTAAAGGGTAATGTAATGGTAACATTACAATACAATAAACTTAAGCTAAAAACTAATTGTACAAATAAACAGGATACTCAACAAACTTTCTTCGAAATTCCCATCTTAAGTGTCACGTGTCTGGCCTTGAGGCAGAAGCGCGAAAAAAAAAAAATTCGCGAAATTTATACCCCGCTCCAGCCAAGCGAGGGGAATTTCGCGTGTCGGCGGGTTACGACATTAAAGGGTCGCGGGCCACCGGTAATTAATGAATCGCAAGGTGCGCGCGTTCGCGGCGGCGCGGGACCAGAAAAGATTAAGCCCGCAGCGGAGGATTATAAATGCAAGCGGCGAGAAGAGAAGGAGGAGGAGGAAGCCCTGAAAGTAAAAGTATTGCATAGCTTACGCCGGACGTGGATTTATACGGGAGTTCATTTTGTTTATACCCTTCCCGCTAATACTCGAGATCCGGCGAATTGATTGCCGCGATATGCACCGGGACGACGAGGCAGACGCTCGACGCGAAATTCCGCTGGGCTTTCGAGCGCTCGATATGTAACTTCTCTCGTGAGATTCGAGGATTGCAAAAAAAAAGGAAAGGTGACGATAAGGATGAATTTGCTGGGAGCGCGCGCCACTTATCGCTCGGAAGTTTGAAAAATAAACTCGCGTGTAAACTTTTCTT
>JAWWEP010045685.1:0-11762 GCA_035582995.1 Sycophila quercilanae | reverse complement strand
ATCACCCTCGCTTCGCTCGGGCGCTAATCTCACACTTGTCCGAAAATCACTTCTGACGCACTAGTATCGAAAACTACCATAACGCCTTCAATTTCATATTTTTGAACTTTTTGAAATATTTGCTGAAATAATTTTAATGTTTACAATACAAATGATAATATTTACCTACAATTTAAGCTCCGATTCATCAAAATTGATTGAAAGTTTGAGGCTGTAGTACTTATCGCCAAAGGGAAAATTTTAAAACAGTCAAAACTTAACAAAAAGTGGGTTTAGCGACCTTTTTCTTGGATTTATCTATTAGGTATAAAAAGTACTAATAATTATAGTTTTATTTTTTTATGTATAACTTTTGTATTTTTTAATCTACAATTATAATACCCTCTTAACACAATACTTCTGTTTATTTCGAATAATATTTGCCTAGAAAATAGTTTCTAATTCATGCGAACAAAGTTTAAGGGCGAATCGCTCCTACTTTCAGTCTAGCCTGCTTTTCCACGTCCTGGCCTCCTCCCGAAACAAAAAAAAAAAGTAAACTCGTTACGTAAAAAGACACCCCGCGGACGACGATTCGCCTCGGAATATAACCGTTTCGCGGTGGCAAAACAGACGAAAAGGACAAAAATTTACGCGACTCCGGAAGTGTAGTTCAAGGCCTTCTGCAAAATTAAACTCAGGTACGCGAGAGTGAAAATTTTTCTGCCTTATTTTTTATGATTACACCGCTGATGCGTGTCTCGCGATACGCGAAAAGTTTAATGAGTTTGCCTCATAATTTTTGCACCGCATGCGAAAAGTTTTCTTCCACGCCGCAGACATACTTACCCAGAAGTCGGGATAGAGAAGCATCCATTCAATGAATATTGATTAACGGCCTTTAATTATATTTACAATAAATTTTGAGTGATAAAATCTGAAATTATCCTTTTTTTTTTTTTTTTTTTTTTTTTTTAAAGAAATTAGTAGTTGTTGATGAGTAGTTCGTCAAAATTTCATCAAAAATTCATCAGAAGTTTATCTGAAATTCATTAGAAGTTTTTTAGAAGCTCATCAGCATTGTATATGAAATCCTCTCTTAAAAAAGTGATGGCAAAATGTTGTGCAACATTTTAAAACGCGATTTGATTGACACGTGGGTATATCCACCGGGTGGTATATCCGATTAAAAGACGCTAAAAAGAATCTAACCTCAAAAATTCGAACAATAATAGTGGACGCGCAAAAGCATTGGGTTGTACTAGTAGTTTTATAAAAAAATTTTTTAGGTAGACTGTATTTGTTCGTAAGGGCAGCTCGCTGTAAAAGCTTGAAAAAGATTGTAGATATAATTTTTTAATTATTGCAGATTATCTTAAAACGACGGTAAAATTGTGAATCGATCGAGGCATATCCATTACGCGAGTCGGTTTTACAACAGCCCTTAGACAGTCGTCGCCAACCGATCTCTGCGTGCAGTCGAAAATGGGAGTCGTTAGGGCTCGGCTCTTCAGTCGGTGGCTGCACTTCAGCTCCTCGCGAAGCTCCTAATACCCTCGGAAAAAAACCTGCGCGATGGAAAACGAGAGAAATGAGATTGCCGCAAGCTAAAGAGACAAGTACGCGAACATCACGGAACGAACTCATGTGTTTTAGTGGTGTGCGTTTTTCAATTTTTAAAAAAGTTTAACAATCAATCTTACGATGTATAGATTATTGACAAATCTATTTACAAAATTTTGGCATAAACTACCGGTGAACTACCGAATAAATAATAACATACCGAAATAAATAAATAAATAATAAAAAAAAAAAAACGGTGAAAATATTTTTTAGTGATTTCGGAAATATACTTGATAATGCGAGCTGATTTATTTTGGTACGGTAATGATGATTTACATATTTCCAATTATCAGCCCTGGTAGAAATTTAACAATAGCCCGCCAGGATCTGGTGATACTAGAACATTTCTTTTTTTGAGATGCCCTTGGTACACTCGACGGATTTTAATTCGGTTACTTCCGTTTTGCTGTCTATTCTTACACTGAAAAAAAAAATTAGTAAATTTAACAAAATATTTATTTAAGTAGTGCCAAGTAAATGGTTTTATTGAATTAACTTAATATTTTATTGAACTTTATTTAGTTGATTCGATAAAATATTTAGTTAATTCAATGAAACCATTTACACTTGGCACTACTTAAATAACTATTTTGTTAAATTTACTAATTTTTTTTTCAGTGTACTTATGTAGTTGGAATGGTTCTGCCATATAAGTTCAAGTAATATCATTGGTAGAAAAACTATAAGACAACGGAACGGAAGTAACCGAATTAAAGTCCGTTGAGAGTACCTTGGACTTATTTATTTTTTTTTTTTTGGGGTCGCTGAATCCGAATGTTGAGGGTATCAGACCGAATTATTTAGTCAGTTTTTTGTTATTAAGAAACTGCTGAATGAGCTCGCATTGCTTCCGTGCATCACACTTATAGTTTCATCACAACTATAGATGTTTTTTTTTATTTATTTTTATCCGTACGATCGACTTTCGAGGTCAGATGTGAGCTAAATTATTTTTTCTTACTGAAAACGCAAAAATAGTTGAAAACACAAAAGGCTGACCAAGAATTCTGCTTGGTAACCTCGAAATTCGAATACAGCGACCCAAAAAACATAAAATAAACCCAAGGTATCGAGGGAACCTCGAAAAAAATGCTCTAGTTTCATTAGAAAACTGGCCAGTAACTGTTTATCACTGGTCAAATTTTTACTAGGAAACAGTTTTCAGTAGTTGCAAACTTTTCTAGCAATATAGTTCTTATCCACACGAAGAGAAAAGTTCTAGTAAAAATTACTCGAAAAATTACTATACTGTTTTGTAACGCGAGACAGTCTCAACGAATTAAAAATTTCACTATACTTTCTAGTAAAATTTTTGATTCGTCACTATTCTTTCTAGTAAAATTTTTTATTCGTCGCTATACTTTCTAGTAAAATTTTTTATTCGTAGAGTCTGTCTGTATAATTATTTTTACAAGAACTTTTCTCTCCGTGCAGTAGTTTATTTATTTATTTATTTATTTTTTTTTTTGAAAGAAATTGAATTGGCTTTGTATTTATTTGATTCAATATCGATATTTCATCTATCTAAAAATAGAAATCCTCTGCGTAGGTTCACGCAAGGAGCTTGTTTCTTTCTCGACAATAACCGAACGAGTAGCTTCGTGAACCCACTGGAAGCCCAAAGAAGCAAATGTGGAATTAGAGCGCGACTGTTGAAAATAAAACCCAGGTGTGAAAAAGAACGGGAAGGCCACGCCTCGCCTGGCGGCAAAGAAAGAAAATGGGAATTTGATAGGATGAGATAGGAGATGAGCGCGACAATAAAGCCACGTGGCTGTTCGAAAATGAGAATTTGATAGGAAAAGACAGGACCGAATGGGTGCGCTCGATTTCAGCTCTGGATGCACACGAGTGTTGTTACGTGCAGAGACGTTCAGTTACGGAACACCAATATACACTGTCTTATTGTTTCACCCTATTGTTCCTTGGAATTTATTTTAAGAATCGAACTCTCTAATTTACTTCTAGTGAATTTTTGACTGATTTTCCAAGTGACAAATTTTTTACTTATAAATTTGTTAATTTATCACTGATTCTAAAGTTATTTAATGATTTACTGATATTTTTGCAATAAACACTGGCTTATTGTTTCATCCTAGTGTTGCTTGGAATTTATTTTAAGAATCGAACTCTCTAATTTCCTTCTAGTGAATTTTTGACTGATTTTCCAAGTGACAAATTTTTTACTTATAAATTTGTTAATTTATCACTGGATTCTAAAGTTATTTAATGATTCACTGATATTTTATCAATAAACAGTACTGTCTTACATTTTCACCACATTGTTCTTTGGAATTTATTTTAAGAATCGAACTCTCTAATTTCCTTCTAGTGAATTTTTCACTGATTTTCCAGGTAAAAAATTTTTTTTTATAAATTTATCACTGTATTCTAAAGTTCAAACTTGAATTTTGAAAAATTTTCGTTTAATTCAATAATTTAAAAGTGAATTTTGAATTACTTTCGTCTAATTCAATAATTCAAAGTGAATTTTGAATTAGATCTCGACTTAAATAAAAAGTCGAATTAATTATTTGCAACCCTGGTTAAATCAATTAAACGTTTATGTATATAGGAGAATTCAACTAAATTTTAGTTTGGATCGGAAATTTCTTTTTCAGTAATGCCTGCAGCAGCATAAGTGCGAGTGAAGTTTGGCACCATTGAGAGTGCATAGTCTTAAGTCAAAAGAAAAAAGAATTAAAAATCTGGGGACACTGTGAAAGGGGAATGGTAAAGGATACGTCGGAGCTGAATTCTCAAATCCAGCGTTATTATGGGTAGGCGATCGCCTTTGATGCGGCTCTTCTTTAATCCCCTGTGCTCTGGAGTGTACACACATATATGTACACGTACACATATATATATGTATATATATACATCGCGAGAGCACCGAGGGGGAGATCGCGGATCAGACACTGTCGCCGACTTTCATTAAGGATTATCCTTCCCTCTTTCTCTCGCTTCTGCTCCCATTTCCTTTTTCTTTTCTCATTGTCACTCCCTTTCGCTGCCCTACCCTGTGGCATTGTCTCTTTCGGTTGCTCTTCTCTTTTCTCTCTCAACTTGTACTGGTATATTTTCTCTTGATTTTGCATAGAATTCGCGAGGGTCGCTCAATGTTATTTTGTGAGGGATTAAAAAGAAGTTGTTGGAAATTTTTTTTTTTAGTTTAAACGTTGAATGAAAGAATAGACAGCAATAGAGATTTATCTTCTGCTTATCTGAAAATAAAACTTTACGAAAATAAGCTACTTGATAAGAATAAAATGCAAGAACTACTGAGACTGCAAAAAACCGTTGCCATTCATTGACATTGTACTAAATAAATAGAGAAAAAAGTTTATTGGTACGTGGCTTTCTTAAATAAAATATACTGTTATCATTCATTAAATTTTCTTTCTTTTATCAAATCAAAGGATAATAAACAAAAAAATGATTATATCAACTTAAATGATCCTGTATGTTAAAAATAGGATATTTTATGCTCATTCAGATGCATTTAAAGATAATTTATTATACTGACCCTTAACAAAAAACACGAAAAATTGTTTTCTGAAAATAAAAAAACCGTAAAAAATGAACAAATAAACATAAAAAAAACAAAACTAATCAAGCTTGTTTCATTAAAATCTAATAATAAGATATAGATGACCATAAACTACTTACGCACACATTCATACAGACATTTTTACAAAACGTTATAAAATGATTCACAAACACTCAAAACAAACTTCTAATAAATTTTTAAAGAAACTTTTTTTTTACTATTATAAAGCTCTTCAAGGAGAAAGCAAAACTATTTGATTCCAGTAGTAAATGGATGTTCCTCTTGTTTTATCTGGCCTTCGTCGAAATTGAAAAAAAATGTTCGATGTATCTTTCTCGTTCTCTTTAAAAATAATAATCGTGGTAGATTTCGTTGCCTTCCCTTGTTTCGTCTATCCTATATATTGCTGATGTTTACTTTCAGGGGAAGTAATAATTATTTTTTCGGCACACTCGTGTTTTGTCCTGCAATATTTTAGATAAATTTTAAAAGGTATACTGTTATTTTAATTTTGTAAAAGATTTCAATGTAAGATTAATTATTAAAATTTAAAGCTTATTTTTAATAAAGTTTTAAAATGATAAATAACAAAGTGTGTGCGAAAAAAATTAGTTTAAAAAATTGTTTCTGACATTTTAAAAATTTAAATTCTAATTAATTTCAATTTTAAATTAAAGTGAAACTTAGAGATAACATTTTTCCAGGGTCATCTTCCTGCTCTTAAAAAATTTAAATAAATAACAAATAGATGTAAATTAACAATATACTGGTTGATAATTTATAGGATTTAAGGCAAGATTTTTTTAATATCATTTATTTATGCAACAATTAAAGTACGATTTTCATAATTCATATAGTTATACAATAGTAATAGTACTATAGTTACAATGATAAGTGTTCCATAGTTAACTAATTTAAAATTGAAAACAGTAACTTAAATTTATTTAATATATAATTTTTTTTTTTAAACAATGATAATTTTTTATATAAGTTATATCATTAAAAAAAGTATCTAAAATTAAGATGTTACCGAGCCTCGCGGCCTTGCCTAATACGATAAAAATTACAACGATAAAAATCATCATCCAACTGTGCATCTATTTTGAAGACGACTAGATTCAATGTTCACTCCGCATCCTTTTTTTTTCATCGCTCTCTATTCGAATTCGAAAAATACAACGCTGGTCTATAAACGATGAGCCACTCTACTTTTCCTTCAATTCAGCATTACGATTACCGTGTTACAATTTTTTTTTTGTTAAATCGGAGATTCATCGACAGCAATTTTTAAAATACATAAGCTTTTCTCGAGTCGACGTATATTTATATACAGTTCTTTGTTTTTATTATATATATAAAAAGCTGTTCATATTGGGTTTGTAATTATTATTTTTTTTATATATAAATTAATTATTTAGGGAACTTTTTTTTTCAAAGATCATGTACTTCTTTACACGGCGATTCGAGACATTTTGATTTGTCACAATCTCATTTTCGAAGAGATACTCGAGAGTTTTTCTTTTCATTTTTTTTTCTTTCGTGCTTCCATTTAATTTCTTCTTTTTATTTCGTTACTTTTACATTACGCAGTTGACATCCCGTTGCACAATAATTTTTTCAGTAAGCTTATAGAGTAATTTACGCTAACGGCTCGATCACACAATTAGAAGAAGGGAATTCTCTGATTCTCTTGACTCCTAAAAAGGTATTTTCTTCTTTTGTTACTTTTTTTTTAATCTTTACTTTAATATATTTACAAACGCATCATCGACGGTGGTTTGATACTCTTATGTCGTTCATTATGAGTTTCAGTCTAAGTTTGACTAGCTTCAAAGTCCCATTTGGTTGAAATTCTTCATTTCTTCACTTCTTCACTTTGTTTTCTTCTTCAACTCTGCGGAGTTTAAGTAAAATCCATCACCGATATATGTATATGCACACTATATATATCGATTTATTTGATATGGATTCTCGTGATACATAAAACGTGCGTCAAAGAATTAGACATTCCGCCAGAATGAATTTTCATAAAATTTTTTACTATCCTCTCCCCTCTCTCTCTCTCTCTCTCTCTCACTTTTAAATATATTATTCTTTTTTTTCAAACTCATATTAAACCCGTGCAAAATTAATTATTCCCATTCGAATTCAAAAGTGCGATGAGAGTTTATTCAATTGTACGAGCTGATGCAATTTGTGGAAAAAGCAATCAAAATTTAATTAGCTCCCGCTGGTTTTAACGTTAAATTCCATTCATCGATTTCAAAACCGCAAATTGTAAAGCGAATCTATTACAGCTACACGCCAAGTGTATTAAAAGGATTCAATGTTGTCCGTATAATACGAAAATTTTTAAATGAAAAGTCGCTCGAGGTGCTGGCAATAATTGTACAATAAACAAACGAAAACAATAATAATTTTGCACAGATCCCGACGCATTCGCGAAATTTTTAATTCACTCTTTTTTTTTCTTCTAATTCCCTCGTACACCCACCCCCACCTCACTCCTGCGAGAAGCTATGTACAGATTGTGGGTTTACCCGGCGCTTACGCTCGGATCGATATGTCTTAGTTTTTTTTTTCATCCATGATGGGCGATGCGTGATACTTTTGCTTAATTAGCGACGACTTCGAGAAAATCAAGCGGGAAGTTTACTCCTTGGCCGAGATCGAGCCGTTGGTCAGGGACGTGAGCACCGTTTCGCCGGCGTTGCTCAGCGAGTTGGTCGTGCTGGCATTCAGCTCCAGGGTTGATTCCTGGAAAAAGAGCAGACGGTTTGATAAAGTTGTTATTAAAATACGGCGATTGAAAGGTCGCTTCTTTACAGCGAGAAAAATTTTACTTGTAAATTTTATTAAGTTCTATAGTAAAAAGGAGTATGGTAATAGAATCTAAATTTTCTGCTATAATATAGCTTCATATGCTAATCAGATATTGTAAAACTAACCATCTTACGTAGTTTACAAGATATAGTAAAATATAGTAAAATATACATACTTCCTTCAACAATATTTAAATTAGTAATCGAAAAAATCTTTGAATATTAAAATTTAATAATATGCGAATAAAAGTTACTATATATTTCTGAACTATCCTTTACTGTCTCGTGCCTCCAATGAAAAGTTACGCATTTTAATACAATTATGTAATGTTATGTAAATTCTTTTAAGAATAAAAACTTTATGATTAAATAATAGAAACTATAGTATTATTTACTTTATTGTAATGAAATATACGTATAGTATATCGTACTATTCCCAAATAGTTAGAAATATAGTAAGCAATAACATTTTATTTGGTAATCAATTCCAAATTTTATGAATGAGTAAAAAAACTATATTATATAGTCAATTCTCTACGTTACTATAAAAACTAGTAACTTTTTAGTAATATTTAGTATATTTTTTTTTCTCGGTGTACAAAAAAAACTTAAATTCATAATTTTGTTATAACAACGAACATAATATTGTCGATTAGTATACGAAATACACTGAGAGAAATGTTTCAGTACACTAAGAAAAATAGGTTAAGAAAATGTATTATTTTTTTCAGTAACAGAGCGATCTACTCGTTCTAAGGACAATTGTTACTAATCGTTTTGTAATTTTTCATACTAGTGTACCAATAATTAATAAAAAGTTTTAATGTTTCTTAGTTGCGTAACAAATTTCCATTCGTGATCAATTAAGTCAACTCATTAATAGAAAAATATTAATTTTTCTAAACCTACTTATCTTGGTGTGAAAATTAAAACTCGTCTAGAAAAAAATACTAAACTGTGTGTGAAAGCAATCATAGGCTGACATTTTTCGAATTAAGAAATTACTAAAATTTTTAGTAAAATTTGTTGTATACTATATACAGTAAAATTTACTGTAAGTGTATGAAATTTTGTAATACTTTTTGACAAATTCTACTGAAAAGTTTACTAATTTCTCGCGAAATAACAGTCTGTCAATTTTTATTAAAACTATGCTTTTCAATGTTTCTTGTTTCGTATCACAATGAAGAGTAAAAATAAATGCAAAACTATTCCAAATGTTAAAAATAATTGGGACAAAAGATGTAATTTTTGAAGAGTATAAATGATTAGTTATTATTTTGCGTGTACAAGTGAAACTTCGAGTATAAACAATTTAAAAATAATAAAAAATTAAATTTTATTTGCAAATTAAACGATTACATCTTTTTTTCGAGAATGACATTTAATAGTCCCTGTATAAACTTTTTACATGAGTTTGAAATTTCTATTTGAAAATAAAGACAACATTTTTGGTTAATAAAAGCATTTCAATTTTTTACGAATTGAGCGTCGAATTGGGAAATATTTAACAGTCGACATCATCGACTAAAACTGAAACGTTTCACTTTGAACCTTTAAAAGCATTTTTACTCCATTCTTGGGGATATAGTGTTGAGCGCGTCAATCATCAGATTTTTGGACATAATTTGAATAATTATGATCGACGCTGTTCGCTAATCTCATTATCGAGGGCTTTTAAAGGCTGATCGAAAAGCTCGTGAATAAAAAGCATACCGTGATTTCAATACCACTCAAGGTGATCATTTTTTCCCACCTAAAATCGCATTAAAGTATAATTCTGTCTTTCAAAGGATTTTTAATTATTTGCTTAAAAAAAATTATGTACAATTACATAAATATCAAAATTAATTTCATTATTTATTTTCTTTTTGTTTAAACTTTGAGAACGAACCTCTCGGGATTCACACTATCTTTCTAGATAAAAAAAATCTCGCACCTAAAATCACATTAATAAAGCAATGAATCAAAAAAAAAATTCAATTATTTGTACAAATAAATTACGTATACAATTTTCTATAATTCCATTTAAACTCATGAAGAATGTTTAAATCAACTTCATTATTTTGACTTTCTTTTGTTTAAACTATGAGAACGAACTTCTCGGTATTCACACTATCTTTCTAGATAAAAAAACCTCACTTCTAAAATTACTATAATAAAGCATTGAATCAAAAAAATTTCAATTATTTGTACAAATAAATTACGTATGCAAATTTCTATAATTCCATTTAAACCCATCTATGAAGAATGTTTAAAATTAACTTCATTATTTTGAGTTTTTCTTTTGTTTACAAACGACACTACGCACATTTTATTACCACGAAGCTTTCACGTCTCTATATTATTTTTCACGAGGAAAAATAAATTACCCTCGCACTGGCGCAGTCTAATTAAAAGTTACGTCAGACCATCGCGAGAGAAATAATTTGCTCCTACATGAAAAGTACATCAAAAGGGGTTGGAGTTTCGCGCTTTTCGACTTTTACGATCGGCTAGCTTGTCCGTATCCGCGAAGCGTACGGAGTCATCGGCAGCCGCGCGGCCATTACGCGTTTACGCCTACGCCACGGGGCCGGGGGTGGGATGGGGTTATATTGCGGTGCACGTGCGGACCGCCGGTGTCGATATTCACGGCGGCTTCGGTAATTACCGCGCGACACGAGGCGCAGAGTTCGCGGCGCGATGATCCATGAGCGCGTGATTTATGGACGGCTGTCCCCGAAGCGCCGGGCTTCGCGATACTGTGGGGGGGTGGGCGGGGGTGGGGGTGCACCGGGAGAGATTCCCCCTGGTGTTTCTCCCCCTCGTAGCGCGGCTCGTTCCCCCCGAGCGCACGGAATCACCTTTGCCTCCTGTGCGAGACGGCGTAAAGTGGGCATAGCGGGTTCGTTTGACCGTCCGGCGGGGGCTTTCGATTAGCCGATGGGGTGACACGACGCCTGCACGACCGGACGCATTGTTTCGCGCTGGTTATTATTGTTTCATTTCTTTAGCTTTGTTGGATTCCGACGTGCGGAAATTTTTTAATAAAGGATTTATTTCTCGACTCGTTTCTTTTTTTTATTCGTTTTGCGAACTGATTCGGGTGAGCCTTGAATTACATTGATTTACTATTATGCTTCTTGATTTGCATTTTGTACGGCTAAGTGTATGTAAATCTTTGGGAATTTCATAGAAAACTTTGAGAATTTCTTAAAAATCTTTGAGAATTTCCAAGAAATCTTTGGGAAGTTCGAAGAAACTTTTGTACATTGTCTTGGAAATCGGTAATTGATTTAAAAAGCAAATGAGATTTGGAATTCTTTTGAGATATATCTTCGGAAATAATTAGAATTAGAAATCTAGAAAAATTTTCATAGATTAATTGTAAGTTAAAAAGGAAAGGAAGAATGCTTTTGCAAATTTCCAAAAATGTTCGTGATCGATCTTTGGTAATCTTGTCAAAGATATTGTCAAAAAATCTCCAGAAATATTCCGGAAATATTAAGAATCTGCTAAATTTCTTAGAAATCTTCGAGAATTGATTAAAAATCTTTGCGAATTCCTAATTAAAAAGCTTTCAGGATTTTTTTAGAAATATTAGGAAACATCTTAGATATTTCGAATCTCCGGAAGTTTTTAGGAATCTTCGAAAATTTTCATAGATCAGTTGTAATAATTAAAAAAAAAAAGAGGAAGAGATAAAATTTGTTTTCACCCTAATCATCTATAAAGTCCACTTTATTGACCTCTGCAGAGGGAGTAAAATCATATTTTATTCTCTGAACTCATTTTATTCCCCGGAG